>NQII01000695.1:132859-216134 GCA_002778355.1 Clitarchus hookeri
AACCATGATTTTGTACGGATGAAAGTGGAGGTCTTGGTGTAAAATTCTTCTCACACTACGATCAGATATTCCCAAGCTGGCAGCGTGCCTACGGGCTGGACGTCTTGGAGATTTGGTAACTGCTTTTTGGAGTAATTCAACGTTCTGTGGAGTTCGAGCGCTGCGAGGTCTACCTGGCGGTGCATTTTTTAAAGCCGAACCTGTGACTAAAATTTTTAACCCACAATAGAACGGTTTTCCTGTCAGGGACTGTACCGTGCTGACCTATTCCGAACCGCGTACGAAATAATCGCTGCGTTGTGATTACAGAATGGCAATTTTAAAATAGGTTTCAAGGACGAACGCTCCATGCTATGGTGGCGACTGAAATGGCAGCAGTGGTGCTGCACTATGACACAACCCCGGGCCACCTACCACCACTAGCGCCGAGCCCATGGCGTCATTCAGAATTACAAATTTGGCATTAATCATGAATGATGTCATACATCATAGTAGCGTTTTCATTCCGTTCATATGTGCAAGGAAATTGACAGGAAATCATTACTATTCACTAGTCGAGAAATATATGTTAGACGCACGAATGTCTACAACGTGACTCAGTGTTTATAGTTTGGGATTGTGATCTACTACAAATTTTCGTACAAATAATCAGTATGTTAAATTTGTTGATTGAAGTGTCATTAACGGTGTCCGAACCTAGGAACGTAACTATGTATATAAACATACTCCACTACTTGATTGATACATTCCTGCATGCATACTTCTTTGCATCCGTTACAGCAATTAGTCAGCTGATAAAATTCTGAACAAGCGTTTTGAAGGAAAACAAATACTGAATCTGTGCTGGAACGTAGGCGCATATGTTTTAAATTATCAACCCATAAGTAACTGTAGCTGAATAGCGCATGAAAATGAAACCGTTACTATTAATCAATGATAGGTATTTCGTCAAGAAAGGAATGAATAAGTATTTGACGCAGTAAACCCAGTTATCTTTAATGAATTGTTAAAACTGGAAAAAATAGATGTAAATTTTATTTTAACACTAATAATGGTAAAAATAAAAATTTATTTTCGAATTTTGATATAACTCTTACACTCATCCATGTTGGCCTTGTAAAAAATTGTCACTGTTCTCACCGCCCAACATATTAACTATTAATTCATTGCCACGCCCGGTTTGTAACATAAAAAGAAGAAAATGGGTTATTTTTACTCCCGGCTCTTCTAGATCATTAAAGTTTAAATAGCATAAATTGTTAAGAACTTTTCTCAGTGGCTTATTTTGAAAGTTAATGACTCCATACCACTCTTTTGAAAAAAAAAAATGTTAGTAATAACAGTTATGAACTACATATGAATCGCTTTTCAAAATTGTAGCCTATCGGCTGTAAGGGCGCGAGACGTGCACACATTCATTTCCCCGTGTAGGTGCGTATGTAATTTCCCGAGACATGCACAACACCTACGTATTTAGACGAATACGAACGCTGTATGAGAGTGCATCTGACTAAGCAGAAAACCTCACGCATACCACGGGGAAATTACATTGAAGATCATGTATAAGGCTCAACTATAACACAAGTTTGTTTTAGAGTGGCACTACAATTGTCGTCCATGTTTACAATGATGATATAAATGAGTGATTATTGTCTGTCATGCTTAAGGAAACCCTTACAACGCACACGACCTGCTAAGTTCCCATGGAAATCAATACATGAGGTAACACTCTTTCTTTCTTCTGCGCACTTCTTAACTCATAATTAAGTGCGCAGGTGTGTTTAAACGCAGGCGAATCAAGTAATGTCTCTGCCCATAGTGTACAGTTGTTACCAAGAAGAACAGAAACAATTTGTAAATATCTTCGCTGTGTCAAAATTATTTTACGTAATCTGAAATGTTTATCCTCTCCTAGCCTNCAGAAACAATTTGTAAATATCTTCGCTGTGTCAAAATTATTTTACGTAATCTGAAATGTTTATCCTCTCCTAGCCTGCAAATGAGTAATTATAACAACTTACGAACAACATGTAACAATTTGAATTAATTGTGACCGTAGTACATCCTTGTGTGTTAAGTTTGTGGCATATTTTTTAATTAGAAATTAGTTTTCCTAAACGTAATTATGTTCTCTGTGCCCCATGTTTTGTTGAANTTTGTGGCATATTTTTTAATTAGAAATTAGTTTTCCTAAACGTAATTATGTTCTCTGTGCCCCATGTTTTGTTGAATGAATAAATACTACTTTCGTTAACGACCACTCATTTGGTTTGCACGATTATACTAAAGGAACGAAATATATGTTATGACATGTACGATCATCTTCATAATGAGGAGTGGTAAATCATACAGCAAATTTAGTTTCGATTCGTTCATCTTGGGTATTTTCTTTTATTTACTAGCATTCCCCTGCCACTTATCAGTGTTAATTTTAATATGTCAGTACGATACTAGCAGTATGTAATGTATAATATTTTCAAAACAGTATATCTTCCGGTATTTAAAAAAGGTTTTATGAAGTTTCCGGTGCCAACATTCTGCGAGAGGCGTGAGTCGTTTAAGCCGGCCCTACACGATACCCAATTTCTGCTAACTTCTGTTATACCCACGGGCACAACACAAGGCATACAAGTGTCTATAGCAGAAGAGAAGAAAGAACGCATTAGTTCATACCCACACGTTACCTAAAGTTCTAACAGGGAATTGTAAATTGCAGGCAGAAAAACTCGCAGGGGGGCCGGGAACAAATGCAACCAAGTGTTATATGTAGGCGCTTTGTGGTGCATCCAAATGTACGAAGATTGTTTATTTCCTTTGAATAATTGCATTCATTTAGGTTTCTAAGTGCGAGAACTATTAATGTATGGAACATGATATGAGTAACGCTACTGCTTATGTATGGGACATGATATGAGTAACGCTACTGCTTATGTATGGAAAAGAAGGTACTGTATTCACATGCACAATGTGTACGATGGACNGGGGGGGGGGGGGAGATTTAAAATTTATATTTTTGAACAAAATACAAAAACTGTTATATTAAAAATTAATAGTTAAAGTATTATTTACAATCAATGGGCTAATATACAGATATGGAACCACAAAATTCTATAAACATCCTTCGTGTTCGGGACCACACATTAATTTTATTAAAATAAAATAAAAGTCTTCGTTTTGTTTTTAAATTTTATTTTTAAATATTTAAATATAATTTCGCTGGGGGGAATATATACCGATATCTTTCAGCTATATTTTAAAATTTACGAGCCCTATATTTTTATAAATGTATCTTTAATGAGCATAATAATCAATCTTGAGCTTTCCTTAATTTAACAAACTCTAACGGTTAGAAGGCCAAAAGAAGGCAAAACGGTCACAATATTAAACTGAAGGCTTTTATGTGTGCCTTTTAAAATTACTCACCTCAAATTATTTACTTTAGAAACCAATCGATTTTATTAGCAAACAACCACAACTAGTCGAGTTCACTGTGCTGTTACTTACGTTTTATTTCTTTTATACAAAGTGATTCTTTGAAATAATCATTTTCAAACAATAACATAAGTTATAAATAGCAATAATATATAGCATACAAAAATTGGCTACACGACGGAGATTTGAGCTCTTGAGCTGAACATTATGTGGCGCAGGCCCACGCACGAACATACTGTGCTACACACACAGCCTACAGAAATTACGTATGCTAGTGTATATACATTAACTACCTCTAAATTGAACCAGTATNTGTGCTACACACACAGCCTACAGAAATTACGTATGCTAGTGTATATACATTAACTACCTCTAAATTGAACCAGTACTTTATACATTTGTGTTGATTGCTTTGTTATGACCGTGTTTGTAATTTGCAACGTTCCCCGTTACTTACGCGTACATTAAGTTTAATTTTGTACGCACATTCGTTTTACAGAACCCGTAATCTCTTCGTGAATGGACATATAAGGTTTGAAGTAATTACTCGGGTGTCCGCCATATTGCCTGTCCCAGCTTCGCGGCTATAGCAGACTTTCAGNATATAAGGTTTGAAGTAATTACTCGGGTGTCCGCCATATTGCCTGTCCCAGCTTCGCGGCTATAGCAGACTTTCAGAACGCGTTCTACTGTTGTGAAGTTTGGTCTGGGAGCGACAGAGGTGGCGTATGAGTGAGAGAGAGAGAGAGTAGATGTCACCGTGGAAACGCTGTCGACTTGCCCACGCAGCCGCAACGACAATAGACTAGCGCTACGTGGTGTTCATACCAAGAACTACAGATTCTTACCTGCTGCACTCTCGGTATATCTTTACTCAATGACACAGCACAGTCGGGATATTAATAAACACAAACATCTGTATAGCCTGTGACATCTGCAACCATCTCAGCTTCCTTATACCATAGTTACCTATCGACAGCTATCAAGGTACTTATTTCAAACATATTTTACAGAGGAAGCGTTCATTTCAGAGCGTACGGGGATCGCCCGGGTTCTAGTCTGTGATCAACGTGGCGGAGGTGAACGTTGTCGTTNGCGTTCATTTCAGAGCGTACGGGGATCGCCCGGGTTCTAGTCTGTGATCAACGTGGCGGAGGTGAACGTTGTCGTTCACCAGGGGTTTTCTTGGGGCTCTCCCGTTTCCCCCGCCCTTGCATTCCGTCGCTGCTCCATATTCATCTCGTTTCANCGTTCATTTCAGAGCGTACGGGGATCGCCCGGGTTCTAGTCTGTGATCAACGTGGCGGAGGTGAACGTTGTCGTTGACCAGGGGTTTTCTTGGGGCTCTCCCGTTTCCCCCGCCCTTGCATTCCGTCGCTGCTCCATATTCATCTCGTTTCANACCAGGGGTTTTCTTGGGGCTCTCCCGTTTCCCCCGCCCTTGCATTCCGTCGCTGCTCCATATTCATCTCGTTTCACGTTCACCGGCCCTGATGAATTCTCTGTAAGGTACCTTCCAGAACCTCTCAACACATTTCAGAGTGAGGATTCACGAGTAAAATCTAATTTTCGTCCTCTTAATTACACCTATGGTATTAGACTGTCAGATTGGAATTCTGTAATCCTGTGTATAGCACGCAAGTATGAGTTCAGACTTACATATTCGCTTTAGGTTTTCGTCGTTGCTAACAGTGATGCTTGTGAGTAGTTGAGGTGAAGATGGAGCAGTGACGGAATGCAAGGACGGGGAAATGTAAGTGCTTGTGTTAAAGCCAGCAGGGGATGGCAACGACCGCCATGTTCCCTACCTGCGAAAACCCGACTGACCCCACCAGGAACCGAACCTGGTTCGCCTTGGCGGGAGGCGAGTAGTGTGACTACTGCAACATTGTGGACACCTTTAATATCAAATAAGAGTTTTATAGTCCATTCATCTTAACTTGCACCTTTCTGAAGCCCATTTATAGTTATACTTTCTGGCTATTACTACGCCTCGTGCAAACAAAGCCTAACCAAGTGCAGACATTTCCACAAAAAGGATAACGAATTGCATTTGTGTGCAATCACTTACATCGAAATTGTATTTTGCTTGAGAACTATTTCTTAGTAGGTATTACCAAGACACCTTTATCTATCTGATTTGATTCGTATTAATTATAATGTAAATATAAGTAAAAATGGAATATAATACAAAAACCATTCTTTTATGTTAACAGAAGTATAAAACTCTTGTGATTCACGACATACTAGCAAAAAAACAAACAAGCACGTCATGGATAGGACGGTTATTTAAAATAAGTTTGATCAAAACTATATGAAGATATCGCGAATGTAGTACATAGACTGTCCATGGTAAAGTAAGCAGATTTCAATTCAACGTTTGGAAAAAATTTTTTTCCCAATTAACTACATATATACTACCGTTTAGATTGGCATTCTGTCACCCAATTAAGTTGGCAGCGAATTAAGTAAAATAGTTCCAATTCTTAACGTGTTACGAATGTAATTGTAAAATTTATAGCAATTAATAGTGGTGTTTTTTTTCTTATGAACATAGTATAAATTTGGATATGAGGTTTCCTAAGGGTTTGGTATTTTGACTGTATTGAAGCATTAATAAAGTGAGTGGGCCAGTAGTTATATAAATGGTACATATAACGGAGGGATACACACTGTGTAGGCAAAGCAGGGCTTGCCAAAGTGCTCGCATGACAGTGTGGGAGAGGGTGTGTGATGTGGCACCTGCGTGGACGACCCTGGAGGACCGGAACCTGCTGGCGGTCTCTAGAGCGAGCATGCCAGCTGCGCCGTGTAGTCCATGAGCTAGCGCGTGCACCAGCACACCACAGGCCGCCACCAGCCATCCCCAGCCGCCCTCGGGGTAGTAGTGCTGCTTGATGGTGCGGCCTCCCGCCCCCACCNCCCGCCCCCACCGCCTCAGCACTGCTCGCGGGACCAGAGTACTCAGTGGCGACACATAGCCCTCCACACTGCATGGCGGCCGCGCCGCGACTGAGTCTCTCTCCCGCCGCGCGCGCAGTTACCCGCGCCAACACACTGCGCATGCGCGTACCTCCACGAGAATGAACCCTCCCTCCCTAGCCCCCTCGTGACGTTCATAACCTAGCCACGCCAGTCTCCCGTGTGCCCGCCCGACCATTCTGTTTACTTCCAACTTATCTGAAGCCCTGCTAAAGTTATACTTTCAGGATATTAGCTCGCCTCACGCAAACAAAACCTGACCGAGTTCAGGTTACTTCTGTTATAAGTTAGCATGATCAATGTTAAAAGTTTGGCAACCAGAAATGTTTGCCACTATGTGAGCGCTAGTGTCGCATGTGTACCAGTTTTTTTTATTTTCTACGTTAAAAACAGGATAATTGCAACAATCATAAATCTAATATAAAATAACTTCGTAACTAAGTAAAATATTACTCTTTTATTTTTCACGTAGGTTAAAATCGTAATTACAAGTGACATTTACCAACACTGCTCACCTAGCGGTAGATATTATTCATATTCCAAACTCACCCATAAACATTTTCGTTTTTTTCCTAATCTGAATAGAATGAGCCTTACTTAGTCTGTGCGTGCTAGCAGGAAGGCTGCATGTTATCAGGTACGCGTGCTATCAAGTGCGTGTTCTGGGTTGGTGCACTGTGTGGTATCGTTTACACAGAAATTAAATATGGTTAAGAACAAGAGCAGAAGAAAATACTACATTTGTGCGAAGTATTTTCTGGGATGATAATGAACTTGCTATACGCTGATTGTTTTAACGATACCAAAGTTACAAATTATCGTATTTTTTTTATAGAAAACACTTAACTGTGCAGTTATCAAATAAATGGATTTAGACTTAAACGCACATTTTAAATATAGTAAAAATCGCATGAGTGTTCCATGGAACAGCAGACGCAACACACTGGCGTATATTAAACTGATACTACGAGTATCTGATACTTCGGCAGTTGCCTCGTTTACAGTACCTGATACCATAGACTGAAGGCGAGGGAGACCGAGGTCACTTCCTGCGCACAGCCAATCTCCGTGTCCCAACAGTGAACTGCTTTACCGGCAACACGTTCAGCGAAAATAACATGGTTTGGATTTGACGTTAGAAAACTGATTTGTAAACAAATGCTTTGAGGTGTGTCTACACATCCTCTAACTAATTTGTAATACATTTTGATGTCATTTAAATTGGTAAAAGTATTATAATCATGTACTAGTGCTTGTCATTGAAAAATGAAGATATAAACAAACACTTTGATCACTGTTGACCATGTTACTTTGACAGTTGTGTTTCTTTGGGGTAGTTCAGTGTTGGGTACATGCGCAGAAGACGAATAAGCGGTGTACCTCATCTTTAGTCTATGCCTGATACAAGTGCGTAACAGATACAAAGTAACAGGTTAATACTCAGTGAGCCACCTCCATCCCCAGTGCGCCAGATGGACTCCGCTCCCAGTCAGTGGTGTACTACAAAAAGGGGGGGGGGCACTATCCGCTCTGTACAGTCAGTATTTGTCTCCAACGACTAAACACCAGTTACACCGATCCTTGTCTTTTGCGTATGTCCCCTGTGGCCAATACTACTGTCAAAGTCACATGGTCAACAATGATAAACATAATTGTTTATTGAATTTCCAACACAACCTAAATTTGATATGGATAAAACACTGTGACTAACTAAAAAAAATGCTACAAGCATTATCACTAGGTTAGAGAAAGTGTAAAAATCTCTCAAACACTTGCTTAGATAAACAGCGATCTAACCTAAAATCTTATCGACGTTGTCCTTGATAAGACATTGTTAAACTAAATTGTTGAAAAAATTTACAAAGTTACACAAAATATACGCATTCTTCTTACATAAGCAGCATAATGAACATTCTGAAAATGTTGACAGTGCTCCATTGCAAGCCACTCACCGTATTCCTTAATGACATACAATTTGAATACAAGGAACACGAATGGAAGTCGCCATACATTTTCGTGGGTGGTTTTCTTGGAAACTGCGTGGCTGAGGTTACTCAACCATAATCGGGTTTGTAGCCTACTTTCCGAAGGAAAGANGTGGTTTTCTTGGAAACTGCGTGGCTGAGGTTACTCAACCATAATCGGGTTTGTAGCCTACTTTCCGAAGGAAAGATAGGCTTAAGAGATCACTTTCCTGTCTGTGTATGTGTGTGTGCATAGACGTGTGTGTCTAGGTGTGTATGCCTACTCTCTCTACAAACGTATTTGAACTCGTTAACCGAATTTCACCAAGCTTGGTACACATGTGGTACTTGGTATCGGTATCCGACTTCTATATTTCTCGATCACGCCGGGTACTTATTTTTAAAACGGCTGCCATTAAAATGTATGGTAATTTGTCACATCTGATTAACTAATTAAGTCAAATTTATTATGTTGACAGTGTATCACGTAAGCTTTGAATTTAGCGATAGACACATTTATTGATCTGTAATTTTAAAATACATCGAATGAACATATTAAGCTCATAGGTTATATCTATGAAATTACTGAACCGATTTATTTAAAATTTGGCATGTAGCGTTTGGCCATGTTAATATATGGGAACAAGCAATACCACAGTAGGACATGTAAATTGACATGTTTTAAATTGGCAAATCATTTTTAAATGGTGGCTTTGTAAATTATTTTCGATTATTATGCTATATCTGTAATTTTTTTTAGCAAAATTCAACTAAACTTTGCATGCTGTCATATCCATCAGAAGCATGACATGTGCGTATAAGAGTATATTTTGCCCGCCTTATTTTCAGATAATGCCAGATTAGAAAATGGAGCATTTATGCCCTATTTAGGAAACCAAACAAATAAGGCGATTTGAACTTACTTTATTTAAGTGACTACTTGTTTTCATAACGACGGCCCTGTAAATATATCCAGTTCGTAAACCCTGTCTACCAAAAAATTAGACAGATTACAAACGAAGCTCTTATTCCTACCTCCGTAATGCAGTTTGTGGCATGATAGTTTACGGTGATAGGAGTTCTTGGTTCGTGTCCCGGGAAAGGCACATATGTGTTTGTGATTGACTCAATAATCTTGCATATGTTTCTGATTCCATATCTAATTATGTATCTGCGAACATGTCGTTAAGGCCTACCTAACATATAAGTGTTTGCACTATTTGAACATGAATAACAAAGCATTAAAGACAATCTGATAGGACATCTTGTATTTGAGGCTGTAAGTACACTGTTGAATGTGTGCGAGAGTTAAAAGCACTTACAAATGTTCAAAATGTGCGCCTTCGGCAGCAAAACATCGTCTGCAATACTGTGTAACAGGAAGACAAACAGTAGCTACAGTTTCCTTGGGACTGGATTCACAGGCGGTCACAATCACGTCTCTCATGGCAGCCAGTGTCCGTGGCTTTGTGTCGTACGCAGTATTATTCACAGTTTCCCACAGATTAAAGTAAAATGGCATTAAATCTGGAAATATTTGTGAATACTCAACACTTCTTCGTCGGCCTATCCATCTCTCAACAAACGTGTCATCCAGGAGTGATCATATAATGTGTTTCAAAAATATTCACCCGGATTTGAAAGGTTATTTTAACTAAGGACCATATAACGATGCGATAAGGAGTGAAACACATGTCTGACAAAGTTTGCTTCCAGTTAGCACAAATGCTCAATGTTCTACCTCCCCCCCCTCACTCAAAGGGCTCTGAATTGCTTGGCTGCCGACTCGGTGCTCGGTTGAGCCATGCCAGAGTCCCACGTGTCAGCGAGCATGTCCATTGACTGCTAAGAAACGATTGAAACATTTCACTCGGTTGCTGCTAGGTGTCTCCCTGGTGCGTAGACGGTGAGTAGCCAGCGAGCCAGCCACGTCAGGGATGTGTCAGGACGACGTCAATACAACAAAAGGCCTTTTGCGTTCTCCAATTCAAAATTGAAAGTCTTTGATAACTGTGCAGCGCGATTTTCTCATTGAGTATGGTACTACATCAATTACTGCTCAGAGCATTTCACGTTGGCACGAGCAGTTTCAACAAACAGATTGGTTGTGTGAGGGAAATCAACAGGTCGCCCCCCCCCTCCTACCGTGTTTTCGACAAAGATATTGTGCGCATCTGGTTGAATTCTGTAAGAATTCCACAAAAGTCTACCCGTCGTGCCAGCCGAGAGCTAGACTTCCCCGTACGACTGCCTGGTGTGTTTTTCTATGGCGTTTGTTATTAAAAGCATACATGATTGAACTCTAATATGCTTTAAGCCAAGGTGACAAAACGGCGTGGGGTGTTTTGTGCATCCATTCTCGAAAAAGAAAGTGGGAGATGACACTTTTCTTCCACGCTTAGTGCTCGGTGACGAGGCCACGTTTCATCTCAGTGGTACGGCAAACCGCCACAACGTAGGATATGGGAATCACAGCAGCCACGTGCCGTAGTCGAGTATGAATGTATACTTTGTCTTTTCCCGAAAAATGGTTTCTGGTCTGATCTTTTCTCCTGACAACACTTTCACGGGAATCTCGTACCTTCTAATATCGTAGAACTGACTTTTCCCGCGTTACAAGTAGATTTCAGTGACGTCATTTTCCAGCAGGACGAAGCACAACTGCACAGGCACTTACAAGTTTGGACATTCCTGAACAACGAGATTCTGCACCAATGGATCATCAGTCAGGCACCGTACTGCTGATTTAGCATTAAACCACTGGCCAACAAGGTCGCCCGATCTCACTGTCTGTCACGGGCACTTCCAAGTTTGGAAATTTCTGAACAACGAGATTCTGCACCAATGGATCTTTAGCCAGGCACTGTACTGCTGATATAGTATTAAATCACTTGGCCAACAAGGTCGCCCGATCTCACTGTCTACGATTTTCTCTTGTGGTGATTTGTGAATAATTCAGTTTATGTGCCGCCCTTCCTTACAATAATGGACGAACTCCTAACCGCATAACAACAGAAGTGGCTGCAATAACACTCACTCGCTAATGTTAGGACTAATTTGACTATCGGTTCTATGTATGCCATGCATCTTAAAAAATAGGGGAGGGGGGATTTTAGCACTTATGATAATTGTACGCAAATCTTTGTCAGACAAGTGTCTCAGGTTTTACCAGGCGGTTCTCTGTTCCTTAGTTAAACAGATATTGAACTTTATAGAACAGATTAGGTGCATGACAATACACAATTGATTAGAATTATAGGACTGTACATGATCTTAGTCCTTGAGAATTAAGAATGGTGTGAAGCCTCCACATGCTTCAATCAGTTCCCCTAAACATCGTGACATGAAATCAAAGAGGACCTGAATATGTTCCTGGGGAACCTCCCTCCACGCAGTTTGTAAGCGAGTCCACACGAATATCAACAGTGGTAGCTGGAGGTCCGTGACGTACAAGTCGCCTACCAAAAATTTCCCAGATATGTTCGATGGGCAACATGTCAGGTGAACGTGCAGGCAAGGGAAGCAGTGGTACACGTCATTAATTGAAGAAGTATTTGACGTTCCTCGCCAGATGTGGCCAGACATTGTCCTGCTGAAACATGGCATGTGGAGTCGCCTGAAGGAGGGGCAGTACCTCGGGCTCTAAAACCTCCCTAATGTAGTGGTTGCTGTTCAGATTTCCGTCAATACATAGGAGTCAAGATCGCATTCTGTATCCCATGACACCCCACGACATCACACTTGGCGTTTGTCCGCTATGCCGTTCCACAATGCAAGCTGCCAGATTACGTTCATCACCATAGTAGCGTCTAACAAGTATGCGGCCATCACTTTAAAACAGGTTGAAGCGGGACTCATCCGAGAACACTACATTATTTCACTCAGCATGCCAGCGACGGTGTTCACATGCACATTGAAGTCTGAGGCGTTTGTGGTTTCTGGACAATGGAAGACGATACAATGGCATGCATTCCACCATTCCAGCCCGCAGCAGAGAGCGTCGAACTGTTGACGCAGACAGGTCCACACACGTTGCAGTGCTCAAGTGTCGAGCAAACACTGTGGACGAAGCTGTGCGGTCTATTACAGAGATGCAACAAGATGGCGATCATCCTGGTCTGTGGTCACATTGCCTGGTCCAGTGCCCGCTCGTCGCTGCGTACAACCCTCTTATATCCACTGCTCCACACACGCATCACTGTCGTAGCAGCATGCCCTGTACGAGACGAAATGTCACGGTATGACAAACCCGTTTCCCGGAGACCGATCATCCTGACCAGTTCGAGCTCACTCACATGCTAATATGGTGACCTTTGTCGTCGATGAGGCATACTGGTACTTGCATTCACTTCGTTTGAAGGCTCTTCACTGATAGTTTGGCATAACACTGATCTCTCTTGTCACACACTAAATGGCGCAGCTGGGTCTACATGTACTCCATCTCTCTGCAATCGTAGTCACTTATTTCTGGTACACTATTCTACACGCTTTCTTGAGTTTGGATTCATTCGGGCAATTTTTTCTTGGTGTTGCGATTTGCGAAACAATTGTAATTAATTTGCCTACTTTCCTGTCCAAGGTTGCTAATAATTTTTAATGAAGATCTTAAAAGCTTAGATGGAATGTAGTCATAGACACCTCGTTGACAGCTATATCATCACAGATGGAACCAGAAATGTATGCAATAGTAGAAGTGTACATAAATTCCTTCTAGGACACGGGATCTGCGATCGGAGTCGGAGGCGACCAAAGGGATGCTCGTCATGTCAGAGTTCATCACGCCCAACATATCAAAATTAACAGTTTTACCCAAAAATTACTTTAGAAATTAATTAATGATTGTGCCCAAATTCGCGCTTTCCCAAAAACCTTTCCAAATTGGGGGAAATGGATCGCTCGAATCCTCAAAAGAACAAAGCAGATTTAAGGCAACTGCGAGTAAGAGCTGCATAGTTCTCAGAGCAGCAAAGCAGATTCAAAGCTCTGAGTCTGGTCCAGCAGATCAAGCAGATCACTGGTCATGGTCCCCTTCACCACCATTCAACACCCTCCCCCATCCCCTACAACTGCTTTTGTCACACCTAAGAATGACACCACCCAAGACTGGCTTCTGCCGAGACCAACTCCTAAAAATTGACCAGAACAATGGACGAGACTATTAAATGCACCAACAGACAATGGCAATTACAGGGACTTCTCTGCAACGAGTAGGGGAACCGGACATACATACTCTGATAATAACCAAATTCCTGCAGTGGACAATTGCGCCTCAAAGAGATATATCCCCTTCACAACTTGACGCCCGGTACTGTGGCTGTTCAATCTTTCTTGGTTGAACTTTCATTCGGGAGGACATGGAATAAATTCCAAGCCCAGTGGTTTAACACTGCGCCACCTCACTCGGCACAGGCATGAGGAAGAGCTGGGCCAGTAGGCATTGGTACTTCATTAATTTGTTCCTCTCGAACATAATATATATCTTCGGAACGCCTATTGAGCACCAGTTGGTCGACGTGAACAGCCTACACAGCAAACACAACTTGTCGGCCAACTGTCGGCAACTTGTCGGCAACTTGTCGGCCAACTGTCGGCCACTTGTCGGCCCGATACCAGCATTTTCTGCTAGTCTCCAAAGTAAGCTCAAAGAGAACTATCTGAAAATTGTACGTCTTTTTTAAAACAGATTGTTAGCATTTACGATAAAGACACTGGCCCAATGTGTTTTTACGATAACGAACGTATACCATAGAAATTATTTAGACCTGATATCTCACAGCCAATCGTTCGCTAACATCTTACAGAAAGTTCTGAGCCGATTCCGACACAGTATCTTATGTACGAGCAAATATCTAATTTATTCCAGTCCATTATATTTTTAAATACAAAACGTTTTACCTTGGGAAAGATATTTTTCTGATGTCGTCTTGCTCGAGTAATTATTTATAAGCATCGAAAATATTCATGTCCCTGATTTAAATGTTCAGAATGCAATAAATATTGATAGCACAATCGGCTAAGGTGCATGTCTACTAACCCAAGTTCGTGGCTCCTCCACTTCAAACAATATCAGTTGCAATAAACACCACGATACAGGTAAACATCACATGTGTGACAAATAACACTTCGACATTAAATTAATGGTGTAACAATAAACACACACTATAGCATTTTGTATGTTGCTGGTCAACTTCTGGTGTAGGTATTTTTGACACTGTCAGTAAACAGTTGGTCGACATTCCATATTTATATCGGCCCAATTCCGGCATAAGACATCGAGTCAGCATCGGTTACAAAAGTTAGCTGAGCAATCTTTTACTGGCCTGATTGTGGCCAGTGACTTTCTCGTTTGTTGGGTGATGCTTATCCGTCCAAGGACCCCGAAAACCAATACAAAGTACCTCATCCTGGATATTAAACATTATATGTGTATGGTTTTCCCAAGATTTCTCGTGCTTAGGAGGGTAAATCACTCACAACGGCGGTTGTGAGTGATTGAATAGCACCAGTTATCGATATAATAGTACTTCAGCTGTTCTGTGGCGGTATCGTATCTTCGTTAGAAGAATGTAGGTTGGGCGATGGACTCTCACAAACAGCAGCTGCAACTGTATTTCCGCCACTTCCTCATAAACCAACAGTCTGCAAATAGAGATATGGGCGCTTTGGAATCTCATTCCTTTAAGTTGTTTGCCACGAAAATAGAAAGGAACTGCAGCAGGTTACATTAAAGTCTACCGATCATCCTGCCTGATATACGTGTTAGTTTTCTTTGTCCTTCGAGTTTCCTTATTGTTCCAAATACGCCTCTAGCAGCACCTCCAAACTCGAGAAGATGTGCTCTACGAGTGCATCGGCTACAATTAAAACTCCCTGTACTGGAATGGGAATGACTACAGGTTACTTAGTGGAGAAACCATGAGCTACACGAATGTATAGATTGTTATTCTCCTGTGTAACTGTAAAAGTATCTTAATATCCAACGAGAGCGCCTTGAATAAGGCTTAAACATTCGCTGGCGCCTTTCTCGATGTAAAGCCATTATTCTTCTGGCACCAAATATCAGTTGACTTCCTATAATGAAGTCCAGTAGAATCGCCTTCTAATTTTTTTAAGGGTCTTATTGGTCAAAGTGTTTATTAGCTGTAGCATTATGAAATTATTTTAACACTTTTTGGATCTTGTTTTCTGGAGTGATTCTATTTGCTTATATCAGTATTCAAATTCTGATACACAATTTTTTAGGGTAAGAAATAGCACAACGACAAATGTGCTTTAATTGGAGTGATAAGGCTGGGTGTCTAGGCCTGCTTTTATATTGGTTAATGATCCGCTAGTTTCAACTCCAATATGGGGTGAGTATTTTAATAAAATTACCTGAAATTCAACTTGAAAATCATTTGAAGGTTGAAAGGGGTCTTTGTATGATCAGGCTCCTTATTACGTCGAGTGAACTGATTATTGAGGGCATATTGCACACTGCAAGTGTCGTATTTAACAAAAAATACGGTGTACATAGTTAAAAATTAGGCGCGGTTCTAACTGAATAGTATAATAAGTAAATTAAATACAGTCTGCCTATTGAAATCATCACTATGTTACTTATTTTCCCTTGCACGAGAAGTGGCTGTGATCTGTGTCAGAAATGTGTGAGAACTTTGAGTATCATATTTGACTATTTTTTATTGTGACGTTTTATTATTGATATATCCGAAGTGTACAACTCATAGTTATATGGTGAGGAAACTGTAAGTCAGGAAATAAAACAAGAAATCTTTTGGTTAAGAGGAAACATGTAGGAAAATAACTGAACTGCGTATTGATTACGGAAAAAAATCTTGCTATCCTGGACGACAAGTTGAACGTTGCATGCGGATGCCATCGCACATGGTAGATGAGATCGATGGAAAATGAAAGAAAATGGGTAACGAAGGTCATGGTTGTGTTGTAGCCCTGCAGGGAAAAATTTTTCTCATTAAACATACAGATTAAAGGGAAAATCATGAGAACGATCTACAAAATATAAGTTATTTTAAAAGGGAAGCAAAAATTATTCAAATATTTTGGTTCAAATAAAAGTAAATCATAAATAACATGCTATGTGCTCTAATATATTACTAATATTATAAATGCGAAAGTCTCTGTGTGTGTATGTTTGTTACCACTCAGCTCCATAACGGCTGAACGGATTTTGAAAAAAATTTGGTATGTAGGTACTTTAGCTCCTGGAATAGGACATAGGATACTTTTTATACCGGTAAATTGTACGGTTCCTGTGGAATAACAACAAAACGTAATTCTGCAATGGCTGAGAACGTGACCGAAAAGTTTTTCCTCTGGTGTCAGAGTTTATCAGGTCGCCAGAAGACCTCTGAAATGACTTGACGACTTCTAGCAATCGATAAAAACCGGGACCGAATATTTAACGTGCCCTCCGAAGCCCGGAAGCGCTCAGATGTTAAGCCACTAAACTGTCACCCATTTAAATGTGTGCCGCTGGGAACGTTGCTTATCATTGGTGTTCGATTAAGATCCCTCAGCCAAGCGCAAAAAGTAGTACCTAGGTACACTTATTTCTAAAGCTACAACTTGATGAAACTCACGTTTTTTTTTTAATACATCGACGCTGGAAAGCGGAAATGTGGTAATTACGTGATAGTTGCACAGATACACTCAAAAACCATTACCCTAATTCTTGGCTATCGGGTAAAAATATTTCCTTCCTTTTGGGTTGTCGTAATCAGTTAAAAACCTAGGCCAACATAGTACAATTTTATAATTCTGTTTTCATATAAATGAATTGTCTTTTCCCAATTGGTATCACTGGGTCGGTTCGCTAGTACAACATGTAGCCAAAGCCTATATTCTGATGATGTTGATCAAACGGGTAACTCTAATGTTTATTAGAGTACACGCAATGTAATAGATATCAACTTTTGGTGATAAAACTTGTTGATTGCCATTTTGAATCCTTACAAATGACCTGGCCTCCCGGGAAACCTTGGCTCACACTTCAATCGCACTTCTCAAGTACAAACTGAATAAATTCTTGTTTCTGGCATTAGTTGTTGTCCCTCGTACATCGTTAACAGAAACAAGTGCTCATTTTGTAAGTTTTATAACACCAGTTTATATACATTTATAGATATACGGGCGTTGGCTCATTTGAATCTACGACTTGCCACAGTGTTCAACATCTTACTGCTTTGTGCGTATTCTAATGATGGTGTCTACGATTTACTTGGAAAGGATATATTTATACAAATGGGTGCAATACCAAAAAAATTCAATATTTTGTTGCGATACAAGAAGGACTTTCTTTGTTATGTACACTCGGATAAATCAGCGTATAACAACACGAATGTGTTAATAAGGCAGTTAAACTGATAGTTGTTAATAGGCACTACGGTTACACGTTACATTCATCATTCTAGAGTTGAAAATCCTTCAGACGCTCCGGCAGAGGATGCTTGTTGTTAGAGCTCATATAAGGGTAAAACTGAAACACAGTAAATAGGCAGCTGGCAATGAAAACTCGCCTGTTTCCCGCCTGTGCGAGGGGCACAGTAAATGAGGGGATGCTGGCGCTAATCGGAGCCAGATACCCTGCCCTAGACACAGGCCTGTCGCTCCGGCGAACATGAAGAATGGACGAGATGAAGAAGGTATGAATGTGGTGACATAGCAGAATGATAACGGCGGAAAAAACGGCAGAGCCTCGAGGAAACTACAACAATATCAGGCACACTCCGCTCGTCCGACGAACTGCCGCCCGCTAGGGTCTGGAACAGAACCGCGATGCTGAGAACTAAGAGGCCAATGACGAACCAACTGAGCCAACCGCGAGTCCAAATAAGCGATACATTACAAATATTGAGTGTATATTTAGTGTGTTGTGAGCCACTTGAGATGAGAGAGATGTTAAGTAACACTGTTGATAATAACAATTTTGTAGAAGCTACTGGATCATAATGCGAGACGACAGGATTTCTACATCGTGTGTCTGAGGCGAGGTTTGGGCGGTGACGTCAGCCGGGCCGATGGCGTGTCGCTGGGTCCGGCAGGCAGGAAGACGACTGCCGGAAGTGGCCGGCTAACGACCGTCCTCCCAGCAGCGGACAGATAGCGCCACCCACCTCCGGGTTCAAGGGTCGTCGGAGGGCAGGCCACTTCTACACGCCAAACTTCAGGCAGCTCGACTATCATCTTCACGCCCATACACTTCTGGTGGCTTAAAAATACTTTATTCTTAAACACAATCGAATTAAATACGAAAACACTGAAAAACATTTAATTAAACATTTGCATAAATTTGATCTAACAACAAATAATTTAGAGATCATTAAATATAACTGATGACTTCTCAAATCAGGCTAACACACCGGATGGAGTGCAGTGGAGATATTTGCACAGCTCTTAACAGCGTTGTTTTGAGAGCCGACGAGGGTGAAGCGAGGTGATTATGGAAAAACGCCGGAATGCAAGGGCGGAGGAAAGTGGGAAATCCCCGAGAAAACGCGCCGCCCAGCGATATCGTCCGGCACGATTACCACGTGCAAAAATCCGGGAATGACCTCGCTGGGAGTCGAACCCGGTACGCCTTGGTGCGAGGCAAGTAGTCTGACCACTACACTACCGTGGCTCCTCACCAGAGCCGAACTAACGATGCAACATTTACAAGGCGATCCATTCACACGCTATGTCTTGTTGACTAATAACACGTATACGATTGTGTATATGACTACGATGCAATAATGACCTTGAGTTGGAGCCGCGATTGTGCGAGGCACTGGTGGGGGTCCGCGGCGACTAGCGACAATTTTGGTGTAGACGAAAATGTCGTGGCTAAGTATCTCACGACTAAGATGTGCAAGCACGATTATTCTCGTGCCAAGAAAAATAATTTAATTTAGATCTGTTTACTTAAGCCACAAAATACGAAATATAAAATTCGTTCCTTACATTTTATTCCCCTACCCCAAAGAAAATAGTTCCCGTGGAAGCAGATCTACAGTTTGATTCTAAAATCATGGAACAAACAATGAGGGGTAGAAGAGCTCACTAAAAAAAACAATTATTGTATACAAATATATGGGCGGAATTGACGCGTTGAGGCACAAACACAAAAACATAACACATTAACGGAAACATAAAATGTTCATTNAAAACAATTATTGTATAGAAATATATGGGCGGAATTGACGCGTTGAGGCACAAACACAAAAACATAACACATTAACGGAAACATAAAGTGTTCATTAGCAGCATACTTAACGAGTGATTCCGTACAGAAAATGTTAAAACAGTTGCTGGAAATGCATCCACCAACAGTCACGCATGCTTGGCGACCTCTACATATGGCGTGATTGGCTGAAAATGGTGGCGTGCGTGAAATACCCGGCGTATTTGAATCTGTTCGCCAATCACTCCACCGACGCTACCAAGCTTTAATTATTGTCGGTGGTAGCAATTATGAGCAATTATTATAATCATTGCTGTAAACAGTTATTTAGCGGCGACGTTGTAAATAAACAATGTGCTGCATTTAATGTGTTACTTTTGTGTTTGTGCCTCAACGCGTCACTTCCGCCCATATATTCCTTTACAATAATTGTTTGTTTTAGTGAGCTCTACCACCCCTCAATGTTTGTCCCATGATATTAGAATCATCCTGTATTCCGTAAAACTGATGGACGAATCCGCGACCCCCACCACCGTCCTGAATGTTGGCATTTCTACTATACTGGATGGGGCACAATTCGACCCACAAATTTCATGATGCGTTTCCTAAAGCAAAATCAAGGGGGGAATATATGGGACTTCTTCTACCTAAACTGGATATTAAGGGATATAAGATCCCTTCAAAATCAATTTTTTTTAACTATACACAGTAAATATTTTTTGTACTTTTACAAAAATATGTTTTGAAACTAGTTGCCAAAAAAAAAAGTCTAGGCAACACTACGAAAAATATTTGTCAACTTTGCAAGAAATTGCTTAAAAACTGTACGGGATATATTCAGTATTTGTACAAAAATATACTTTCACCTACCGACGGATATCCTGTAGAATTACAACAATATATGTAATTATTCTCAAATTTTTTTTCTGCAAATTCACAAGCTATTATTTGGACTTCTACAAAGTAATTTGTCTACCTGATTACACACATGAGTGTTTGTGGTATATGGGTTAAAGGTGAGTGTGGACTGCACGGAACACATGTTATGCGGCTTTGTCAGGCACGTCCCAGCCTAACAACGATTTTGAACATTCCTGTGGTTTCAGAGGCTCAGACACTTACTTTCAAAATTACGGCGCTGTAAATATTTCAAGTCAGCAAACCCCTTCATTCAAAACATTACGTTGGTTAAATCCGAAGTCGATGCTCCGAATTCAACCTCCGTAATGCAGTTGATTGCACGCTAGTAAGCGTAAGTTCACATGGCATACGGTGCGCTACTCGTGTGAAGGATTTGGCGGAAATCTGTTGGTTAGTCCCTGAGATATGGAATAAAAAACTTTATCTTCTTATTTGGTGGTATCTTACAGAACTGCCAAAAATAAAAAGATTCTGAATACGATACTTCTAATATACACTTTCAGCATAAAAACTGCGGTTGTATTTTGTTAAAATATTAAATATATACCACAAGCTTATTAAAATAGGCCTATTTAAATGACCACCATTTCGAAAAACAATTGAACAATAGATCGTGTAAGTTTACATGCCTTTCCATACCACTAATGGTGTTGAATTGTTCCTGAAATATGGCAAAATTATCTATTATCACACCCGCCACTATTTTGCAAAATGGTCTGAAAAAGAGGATTTCTGTATGCATAATTGAAGTTTCTTATGAATATTGTAAGTAAACAAAATGTCGTTAGTATTGTTGATCTGTTATAAAGGTTTTACATGGTAATCTATGTGCTATATATACGTGCTTAATTAATCTGCTATATTAGCTAAATCTATGTGCTATATCTACAAAACTTTGTGTAATGTATCTATAACAGTAATCGAATGTGCTAACAGATTACTCTTCGTCCTACATTTATGAAGATAGCCACATGAAAAAATGAAGGTTTTATGCCGTATCTCAAGGACCAATCAACATATTCGCACAAAATTTTATACGCAAGTACTGTTACAGTAGGGCATCACAAATTTATATTAACATTAAAAAAGGCCTGCCGCACCTTAAAAATATCAGTTAATATACCCTACAGTAAATACTTGGCCAACTTAATACATATTAAAACTAATATGTCCTACTAGAATACCACCACTTCGTCAAATCTAGAGGGAATCGGTTAATCGTTTCCTGAGATATGACATAAAAACGTAATTTATTTATGTAGGATTATTTCACAAAATGGAGGTAAATTGAAGCTCTGATGGACAAATTTGATTATTGTTATATATTCTGTAGCATACAAATCTAAGTTGAGACTCATTTCGTAGTTTTGTACATGCGACATACTGAAATAACATGTTTCTAAGGTGCGATTTTGAAAATAAGTGCCTGACCCTGTAACAAAATATAAATTAACATGGCGTTCCGTAATGTTTGCCAAATTTGGTGGGAATCTGTTGGTTTTCTCCACAGATATGACATAACAATTAAATTTGTAACGAGGGACTATCATTCAAAATGTCGGGTGAAAGAGGCATTGTGTCGACACATTTGATGGTTGTAATATATACTGTCAGCATAAATCGTAAAGTTCGGAAATATATTGCCTTGTGATATTCGAACCCGCGCACCAGCTTCGGAAATGAACCAAACTTTGTAAAGTTTATTAGCAGTTACGTCACTTATTTTGAATCAAACTTCTGAAAAATTATCCTGTGTATGACGTGCTTGGTTGATTCCAAAATAATTAATGTAATGTGTCACAAGCGTTTTATAAATCTGTTAAAATAATAATAACTAATATTTTATTAAATCGAAATTGTACTTACAGTATACTTATAAACTATAATATTTAATTTATAATATATAGGATTAAAAACAAGGCGAATATATGTGTGTTGGCAATGTTTAGTAAGAAATCGTTTTTTTGCAAAATGTTATTACACTGAGTGCGCACGAACACGATACGTTGTTCCTTTGGGGTGTAATTTTCTATACAGCTAAGAAGTAGCAGGTTTGATGATTGTAGTTAATGCCTTCAGTATACCACGTTTAATCGAATTAGGTCAAACGAAATAATATATATACCAAATTAAAAAAAAACAATTATATTGCCGCAATGCCGAAAAATGCTTTATTAATTAAAATCGCTTAATTTATCAAGGTCTGTCATTATAATTTTAGTTGACTGCAAAATTTGTCGAGAATTTATTGAGTTTTATCGGACATGATAATAAATCTTAATTTTTTTTCATGCAGTGCTAACTTCAAAATTGGCGGACTAATAACAGTACACCATTACTAATTAAAAATGCACGTGATAAATTGCCAAAATACGAAACTTGGTGTAAATTGGTTATATAGTTCCCGAGTTAGGAGTTGGTGCCCTAAATATTATAATGATTGCCATTTTGAAAATAAGTTAACGGCGTGGTAAAAAACTCCTAAAGTAGGATGCCCTTACTAAGTAATGTATTTGTTCTGAGTTTCTTAAAATTAAGTTCACGGGTTGAAATGTTTTGTTGGGGGCACACCAATACACTCAAATACACATCCCAACACAGTAACATAGACAGTAATATGATATCATAAGCCTTAGTTTCCTTCAAAAAGTAGGATAAAAGTGAAGCTAACTTACGAGTGTAATGCAAGACATTATTGGTAGAAAAACATGCTCATTATACCAGTAACCGGAATTCGCTATGAATAAATTTAGATTTCAAAATCACAGAATGCAAATAATCTCTGTAAATATAAAATATTTATGGGTTTATTTTGTAAATTTCCATATGGTAGAAAATGCTGAAGATTATTATGATAATAATAGAAATAGCACCAAAAATGATTTGGCCCCTATTGCGAGGGAAATCACAAAAGTAAACAAGAATTGGCCTTCGTTACATTTTTAGATGAATTTAATGTTTTTGATGAATTACATAATATTCCTCAAAGAAATTTATTCACTTCTGAAAGAAAGTCATAATCGGTTTTGTAAACTGTTTATTTTTTCAGGTAATTGCGACCACCACATTAGAGTAAAAAAGCCGAGATTGTTTTTATCTATTAAATTTATGTAACTTGAATGACTTGTCGTAAATTAAAATTGTAGATTTAACGAGATAGACGAACATTCTGGACTTATACTCAAGGGTTACATTTTCCGTATTGTGCATTTCAAGAATGCATTCTACCAGGACGTATTCAGCATGCCGAAGACTTGGAAGCGCGGTAGTGAAGACTTGGAAGCGCGGTAGTGAAGGCTTGGAAGCGCGGTAGTGAAGAATGAATAATGTTCACTGTCTCGGTACTCGTCCTTGCGCCCTCTGTGGCAGCCATGTTGTTTCGAAGTTTGACTTCGGATTTTCAGACATATTTTTCTTGTGCATCCAGAATTTTTATAAATATTTCAATGATTTAACTTAATTATTGAGATTATGAAACAAATAACACAAGTTATATTTCCTGAGGTACGTAATACAAGGACTCATGATGTAATTAATTATATTGAAGGTTTGGTTTACAGTGTCTGTGCACAAGTCATTACGTTGCCAGAGCTGTTACCACGAGCTTCCACGTGCAAGCAACCTATTTCTCTTCTACAAGAATTGCAGCGGGGAANACGTTGCCAGAGCTGTTACCACGAGCTTCCACGTGCAAGCAACCTATTTCTCTTCTACAAGAATTGCAGCGGGGAAAAGGTCAATTTATTGAGTATCAATATGGGCAAAAGAAGTGCTGCGAAGAATCTTGACGTATAAAAACTACTGTGAAAATGTTGACTTCGGCATAAGGGCGCTGGGGGCTTCTTCATATTCTGTCATTCCGCTTCGCCGGTGGCCATTTTCCCTTGATATTTTCCTTTTTTCCATAAAATCAACTAATATTCATTAAGAATTTCCCTTTTCCCTTAAAATTTCCCTCTTTCCTTACAATTTCCCCTTTTCCATCAGAATTTCTCAGTTTTTCCTCAATAAAGCACCTAGACTTCCAATTGCAAAAACCAGCCCCAGAAAGGCACTTTCGATTCATCGGAAGGATTTCAGAGGCTCGCTTTGCGATGACAGCGCAGTGGTGGCCATATTGGTTACATAGGCATAGGTTACGCCAAATCGATACACAGGGTCCAGGGTTCGGAGTCAGACTTGACCATCAGCCATCTTGATTCGGTCAGCCATTGGAGCTGACATGTTATATGTTAGTGACCTTGACCTTTGACATTAACCATAGTAACCTTCAAACTTTAACCCGAAAACTCCTAGAAAATCCCAACAGTTATAGAAACTTCCAAAAATTTATTCAAAATATTTATAAAATTTATATTAAAAAATTTAAATTTTGATTGTTTGGAGCCTGGAGTCAACCAACCACCATGTTATGTCCTCCCTAACCCCCATATTGGATACAGGTGACCTCGAACTTAACCTTTGATCTTGATNACCAACCACCATGTTATGTCCTCCCTAACCCCCATATTGGATACAGGTGACCTCGAACTTAACCTTTGATCTTGATCTGTATTCTTGACCTTAAACCCAGAATCACAAAATCCTCCAAAAAAAATCTTAAAACTCTCCAAACTTATTAAAAATTTACAGAATATTTATAAAGAAGTTAATTTAAAAAACTTACATTGCAGAGGCCCCGCCTCAGCACGACGCCAGCTGACGACTGCCCTCACCAATGTTTCGCATTGGGTAACTAGTCAGTTCCCCTCATCACCCTCCACCATTTTTTCACAATGATTGATTGATTACTTGTGTTCGCTTCACCCCCCCCTCCAATGTGTTTCTTATTAGTTGATTGCTCATGCACATTCGACCGACCATCAATGTTTCTCATTGTCTTATAATTACCCTCCCCTCTCCCGAATCCTACATTTATTCCACCGTCTGGACTCCACTCGCCATATTTTTTTTTCGTTTGTCATTTGTTTATCTCACTGTAGTTTGTCTCTCGCCTATGTTTGACATGACATCTTGGATTTCAAACGTATACTTTTTCATCGACTAGATGACATTAGTGTATTATATACCGATTTCGCGGCAAGAGGAACTGTCATTCTCTCTCACCTATGATCTCACTGCCATCTCGATTCTCTCGTAATTTATTTACATTGCTGGAATTGGTTTCTCAACTTCATTTGACTGACATATTGTTTTTTTTGTCATCTGTTCACATTTTTGTAGGTGGCCATTAATGATCCAATTTTAAAGGATAGGTGGGGCTAGTGTATTATTATCGATTTAGCCGCCGGATAGCAGCCATATTAGATTTTATTTTCAACATATAGGTAGCACTGGTGTATTAATATTCGATTTCGTCACCAAGCAAGCTGTCAATTTAGCCACAAGGCAAAAGCCATATTTGTTTATGTTTTTAAAGTATAGGTGGTGTTGTCTGCGACCACCATATTGGATTCTATTTTCACCACCCAAGTGGTGCTAATTTCTCGATTTAGCCACCAGGTGAGCTGTCAACAACACATTCATTTCATGCTCTGCCATGCGATTGATTTCGTTTTATATAGCTACCTTCCTTTCATTTTCCATCATTCTTTCTTGATTTTGTTACCAGGCATCATATTAGATTTTATACAAGCGCGATGAAGCATTATGAAATTGCTCCCATGCAGTTTATGCAAGGTGATGCATTGCAAAGACGTAACGAGATCTGCGAGGATTCGTCTACTGGGAGTCAGCTAGTGTTACTGGCAAAACCTATTGCTGCATCGATGGGTACGGATTTGACAGGCGATTATGATGAGACAGTAAATTTTTAAGATCGAATAAGTACGGTAGAGTCGGTTTATTTGAAATGCACACTTGGAAGTCTTTCGCATGAAGTCGACGAACTTCAAAATAAACGGTGGTCGGCTCTAAATTCTAATGAGTATACAACTCCTGCTACAAAGAAAAGAAAATTTTAACNCTTCAAAATAAACGGTGGTCGGCTCTAAATTCTAATGAGTATACAACTCCTGCTACAAAGAAAAGAAAATTTTAACTTTGAAGTTCTATAATATTAAAACCGAACAACCTAGCTTCTTGTCTTTCTTTGTTATAGCGTCTATGTCTGGTAGAGAGCCTAGTTGTAGGACTGTGTTGTTGCAACAGACATTCATCCATTCCTTGTTTGTCAATGATGATATTGTGCAATAAGCAAACAGTAGTAACTATTTTGCCAACTTGGGCAGGGTAAACTGGCAGCTTTGTACTCAATAATCTGCATTTCGCAACAAGTGTACCAAACGCACACACCACTGTTTATCTGGCACGACTATGATTTTTATTGTCGATTTCGACATCCTGTGGATCATTTATGTGAGTTGTCGGATGTCACATCAAACATTCCTTGAGAGGATATCCTTGATCTCCAAGAACGACGTAAGGAATCATGGCATCAGTACCAGGGAGTTGTCTTGGTTCAGGAAAAGGGAAAGTTCAATTTTGTATATGCTGGAACAAATTCGATTTACGGAAAACACCACTGTCACATTGCCTTCCATACGCCTCTACGTCCACACTAATGAATCGATCATTTGCGTCAACCATTCCTTAAAGAACCAAAGAGAATATCCCAACAAAATACTCCCAAATTCCGTCACTCGTAGTTTAAACTATTGGCCAATAGTGCAGTAAGCCATCCGGTACAAAAACGCCAAAGATCTGTATGTTATCCCTGTAGATAGAAATTTGAAATAAATCAAATAACAAGCTAATAAATACTATGTTTATTAGCTACTAAAAAATGATGAATATTAACATACAATTACAGTGTTCCTATTTTACCTATCTCATATAAATTATTTTCATGTTATATATTTGTAATATTTTACAATTTTCAAGTGTCTTAGTTGTTCTTATTTAGTTTTTATTTTTTTTGTATTAACTTGTTGTTCTTGATTGACAGGTGGCGCTGCGAAAGGAAAATGCGTAAAACTGCCAGATACGTTTCGCAAAGAACATACGACAAATGTGCAACAGCTAACTGGCAGCGAAGCCACGCTCGTCGAGGTTCTACGAGCAACTTCTGTTTATTCGCGACGTGTGTAAACCCAGAAAAATGAAAAGTAATATTCACTCATCGTCCGAGGAGCCTGCATCCGAGGATGCTGCCTTCAGTGGACCAATAGAACAAGATGAAGTCATTGTGGGAGCTGCTTACTGAAGACCCGCAAGAAGCTGCTGCTAATGCCACTGACACACAGTATGGCATTGGCATTGGCAGCAGTTGAAGTACCAACGCTTTCAAGACACCTGCTGCGAAGGCGAAAACTAGAATATCCAAATCAGATAGTAGGCTCAGTTTCTTGCACTGGAAAAGAGGAAACTTCAAGATTTGGAGAAAATGACAACTGCATCAACATTATCTGAGGAGGTTAAAGAAGAAAACGACCACTTATTAATGAGTTTGTTGCCACATTTTTGTGAAATCCCCAAACAGGGGAAGCTAGCAGAGAGGAGACGGACTTACCAAGNCTGCCTTCAGTGGACCAATAGAACAAGATGAAGTCATTGTGGGAGCTGCTTACTGAAGACCCGCAAGAAGCTGCTTCTAATGCCACTGACACACAGTATGGCATTGGCAGCAGTTGAAGTACCAACGCTTTCAAGACACCTGCTGCGTAGGCGAAAACTAGAATATCCAAATCAGATAGTAGGCTCAGTTTCTTGCACTGGAAAAGAGGAAACTTCAACATTTGGAGAAAATGACAACTGCATCAACATTATCTGAGGAGGTTAAAGAAGAAAACGACCACTTCTTAATGAGTTTGTTGCCACATTTTTGTGAAATCCCCAAACAGGGGAAGCTAGCAGAGAGGAGACGGACTTACCAAGNTTAATGAGTTTGTTGCCACATTTTTGTGAAATCCCCAAACAGGGGAAGCTAGCAGAGAGGAGACGGACTTACCAAGTGTTAGTGGAAGAGGGAAACACACAACTCCAAATTACTCAGTATTCGCCGTAACCAACGTAACTTCAATTTCTTGCCCAGAGTGTCATCAGACGTCGAGTGACGGGGTTCCACTCAGGTCACGTTCATGTCTAACCACAAGGCGCGAGGGACTACCGAACATGTCTCCGATACCTCCACTTTCTCGACCGATCTGTCAGAGATCAATTTTCCCGCCAACGACTTGTTTTCATATTGTATGGGTTGTTTTGGTATATCTGTGCTCATTAAACAATACATCTCATAAACATAATTGTTTTCTTTAATGCAGTCTCCTCATGTATTGACGACTTCAGTTTACCCATTCACTTGTTTCACCCTCAAACAAGAAGAATCTCAATAAAATGTTTTCNTCATGTATTGACGACTTCAGTTTACCCATTCACTTGTTTCACCCTCAAACAAGAAGAATCTCAATAAAATGTTTTCACAAAGCACATTTAGCTGCTGAACGTCAATTTCGACCATCTTGCCACGAGAGAAAGTTGAGAACTTAAGCAATATCGGATGGAAATTCCGGGCCAGTGTAACCATCTCAGTCGGCAGAACAATCGTTTGACTATTCGGCCGTATTCGAANGGCCAGTGTAACCATCTCAGTCGGCAGAACAATCGTTTGACTATTCGGCCGTATTCGAAAGAGAGAGAAGTTGGTCTAAGTCGGACCCAGTGTCTCCATAACCACAGGCGCCTCGCGTCCTGGAGATTGATTACCCGGATCTTTTGGAAGGAGCTCTCCCCGGCCACATACATATAGTCCATTCACGGTTAGTTACAACTTTTCTGAAGCCCCGCTTACGTTCTACTTCCAGGATATTCCTCCACCTCTTGCAAAACAAGCTTAGAAAATTACACCATTCGTGCGCACTCAGTGTAAATACATTTTGGATAAGAACTAATTCTTACTATTCATTACCAAAACGGCTATTTTCTCCCTGTTTTTATTAATATTAATTATGTAATGATATATTATATGATTTATATCTTATAGATCAAATGTATGTTGAAGTTAAATTTAACCAAAAATAAAGTACTTTTGTGTTTGCACACATACAAACCGCTTGTGACATGGCATATTATGAAAGCAAACATACACCTCGCAAATGGGGTGTTTTTTCAAAGGTTTTATTCAAAAGATGTAAAGAAAACACGAACTGACTATATAAAATATACCCGCACACAGGAGATACACGTTTTCCAAGCTGCCAATTTCTCTGCCTCATCTGGCTGCTCCCTCGAGAGCCCGCCCTCTGCCAGTATCTTTGGTGCTGCGACTCCAGTTCCATTTCCCGCTACTTTCACAGCACGATTGCTCACTGGAACTCGCTTCTCTGAGAGGTGTTCGCGACTGGCGAAGCGGAGTATGTTGTCTGTGAAGTTCTGGATTTTACTCTCACAAACAGTAACAAACACAGAGATTTAAAACCTCCCCAACCCATAACCGTATCTCTTCGGCGTTTGCCGTATATACTCTGGATTTCTGAATTTTATTTTCTGAATTCGAAATCATAAAAAGGGTTTCGACATAACATCTTTTGTTTTGTCCACCCATCTCAATTTAATATGAATTTTTATATTCCAAGTTAAATAACTTCAATTACAGTAAATTTTAAGAAATAATTTTTTTTATTAAAATCAACTTTTTCTTGTAAAATACACCATACATCCTACATTCAAAAATATTTGTCTCCGATAATTTAAATTAAAATCTCAGCATTTATTCCTGAAGTCTAAAGCACAAGAATATCTTGACAGTACTTCTACCTTTATTATCTAAATCAGATATCGCTAAAAATAACGATAGGATACTACATAATAATTAAGAATTTATTTAATTTGGATAATTAATTGCAAAACGTAGTTAAAATTATTGAAACAGTAAAATCATTTTATGTTATGCAGAAGTGACAACCGTTCTTTTGTAGTTAGTAATATTTCTTCCTTCACAAATTGAGCATTTTTATCGAGATTACAAAACCAAAGTAGAAACATAATTATGTATTTAGATCTATCCACGATGTTTAGGGAAGTACGAGCAATAATTAAGGCCATTGGTAATTTTAAATATTGTTACAAGACGCCCGAGGGTGAGTATTTGAGTTCGTGAGGTATGGAGGACGTAATAAAATTTAAAAAAACTAAATTAGAGTTTTAGTTTAGTCACACAGCAAATATTGACATCATTAATCTATCCATNTAATAAAATTTAAAAAAACTAAATTAGAGTTTTAGTTTAGTCACACAGCAAATATTGACATCATTAATCTATCCATCTCCAATATCAGTATTTTTGTTTCTCAGTAAGCCCAAATATAATGTCCATTCTTACTCTAATTAACGTCCTTCTTAATGTCTCTGTTTGGTTATAATTAACTCATACTCATCGTTAACACACTTTCAGTCTGTCTGTTCCACTCACGCATCCAGTTCAATAGTCCAGCCTGCCAGTCGCACTATTCGCTGTGCCGATGCTTGAAATCACAGATTTCCCCCCTCCTGGTCACTTCTCTCGCCACTAGTTTCTCTTCTCACTCGTCGTCAATCGCTAAAACTCTAGCCACTCATCCACTCATCCATTCATCAACTCCCGGCTCGGAGGCCCATCACGCTGTTCTTGATATGGAAAGTTCGACGAACCCCGAGTACGCTGAGAGAAACTAGGACAGGAAACAACCAGAGAATTCTTCAGATAAACAGTAAATGCAATCAGANACCCCGAGTACGCTGAGAGAAACTAGGACAGGAAACAACCAGAGAATTCTTCAGATAAACAGTAAATGCAATCAGCTGAAAGTGAGGAACGCAAGCCGCAAAGTGTTATCGCGGGGCCACGCGCGGCGGCAAGCCTGTGTGAGCTGATCTTAATACTCTTAGACCGTCTAATTAGCTAAATAGTTCTCCTACTAATCAACAAAATGACAAACAAAGCACAAAGGCGAGCGTCAGAAATCACATGATTACTTAAATTTTTTTAATGGAATAATAAATTCTGAATATTAATTAGGTAGGCCACTTCAGTGGTAATAATAAAAAAAATTCACTTTTATTTTCTTATCAAAAATTTACGTCATCTATAAAAGTACTACACAATTGTGCGCAGAATACGCACACTGTGTGGTAACTGCAATTTGCTCGCTTCAAAGATATCTGAGCTTGGCATCCAAATTATCTGGTGGAAAGAGAATCATTTCTCCACGCGAGGTTCATACAACACAAAGGCTAATGATGAAGGTTTTTCTCACTCTTCTGCCAGTCTGATGAGAACACTGGTAAACAGTTGGAAACACTGTGTACCCAATAGCAGAAAATTAGCCTCGCTCTTCGAAAAAAGTTGCACAAAGAGATTCCGAATAAGAGTCAAAAACAGTAAAATCTGGCATATCAGCTGAGTAACTTGTAAATAAATCTGCGAAGATCTTATAAATTCATGCCAAAGAAGTTGATACAAATGATAATATTCAAAACCGAGACTTTTAGTCAACATGAAAATGCAAAATGGAGGGATGCTACAAACGTTTGAAATGTTATGCTTTCAGCTTTGGTAATAAAGTACAAGTAACAAAGAATGCAACATACTTTAAAATTTGAAATTTATATATACACACATAAATATATACACATATAAACATATATATAAATACACATATGCATATATACACATAAACATATATACACATATGCATATACACACACTTATATATATACACACATATATATAACACAAACACATTTAAATATATTTACGCATATAAACATATACACATACATTTATAACCCATATATACATTAACATACATATATAACACACAAATACATACATGCATATATACGTATATAACACACATATAAACACATATACCTAATGTTCACGAGCAAATGATAAACGCCAGACTGAGGTAGATACGTACAAATGGAGCATATTTCTCCAAGGAACCAATAACGTTGTTTACTTACGCCTCATTATGAAATCATTAGNGATACGTACAAATGGAGCATATTTCTCCAAGGAACCAATAACGTTGTTTACTTACGCCTCATTATGAAATCATTAGAAACTTCCAATTCTACTTCGATACTAACAGAAAATTATTGTCTTCCTAGAGTCTTCACGGTTTCCAACTCAATACATAATAATACATTCTTGTTCCTGGTGAGAATGATAGATTTATGAGTAACTATACACTGTTCAAGAGTCCTCTTAAACGTTTTTGCGCACACTATGTAAACGTGATGATTAATTATTTTACGTTTATTACGTCACACTGAAATAGTTAGAAAAATCAGTATTTAACAATCAAGCAGTTACTACTTTGGTGTAAATTACAACCACAACAAACTGACTTCAGTTTCAAAGTACTCAAATGCAGTATTACACGTTTATACATTTGTTGTGAAAAAAAAAAACNCAACAAACTGACTTCAGTTTCAAAGTACTCAAATGCAGTATTACACGTTTATACATTTGTTGTGAAAAAAAAAAAACAAAATTACGTACGTTGTTGTTTACATTGTTTTAAATATGCTGTTTACTGTTTATGTTACGTGTACGGGATGTGTGTGCGCGCGTGTAGATAACAATAGCAGAGATAAGTGGCTGGCAGTGTGTATACTCCATTCAAGGTTAATTCCAACTTTCCTGGAGCACTGNATAACAATAGCAGAGATAAGTGGCTGGCAGTGTGTATACTCCATTCAAGGTTAATTCCAACTTTCCTGGAGCACTGCTATAGTTATACTTCCACCTCATACAAACAAAGCTTAACATAGTCTAGAAAAATTTACACCAGTACACCCAGTGTACTTCAGAACTATTTATTCCTGGGCATTATCAAAATACCTTTACTCTCCCTGTTATTATTTATGTTAAGAATAAATTAAGTTTTTTAATTCATATATAAAATAGAAANAAAATACCTGTACTCTCCCTGTTATTATTTATGTTAAGAATAAATTAAGTTTTTTAATTCATATATAAAATAGAAGCAAAAGGTCAGTTTAATTGAAAATAATGTTTTTTTTTGTTACTAGTGTAAAATTCTTGTGATGTATGACATACGAGTATTTAGGACATAAACAAGCTCGACATANTTTTTTTTTGTTACTAGTGTAAAATTCTTGTGATGTATGACATACGAGTATTTAGGACATAAACAAGCTCGACATATAGAGGGTGATTTTTCAAAGGTTTGATTCAAAAAGTGTGAGAGAAAGCGAATAGACTGTATTAGCTGGAGCACCTTTCACTAATCCAGCAGCCAGCAGAAACGTCTAGCGGTGACGCTGCAATTACACACAGAATATCTTTGAGTCCCTGAATGTAGGCGACCCGCTGTGAAGGCCATAGAGGCTGGTTGCATTAGCGCCTACAGAGCGTGCAAAATATGTGTTATTGTGTCATACCTTCAAATATGCAATGCCCGTCAAGGATACGGACAGGCATAACGACGCCCAGGGAGAGCTGGCCAGCCAGGGAAGCGGAAGGCGGAAATGGAGGACACGCGGCGAGACTATACAAACGCCGAGGCAAGGTTGGACGTCGCCATTGCTGCAAGACTCCTGCGGACGTCGGCCGCCGAGGACGATCGACGCCGCCGACGAGTGACCTTCCAGGCGGAGTGGGCCTCACAGACTCGGTCCCAGGTGTCTTATAACAGTGGTGAGTCAAATGGCTATTTCTGGCGTGGAGAGCTTGAGTAGAGCTCCCTTTTAAAGTGAATTTTAGTCACGTCCCTCAGACGTGGCTGTAGGCAATTTGTATATTCCTATTAGACCAATAAACGCAATTTTACTTTTAACCAATACTATATGTATGTTATTCGTTATTTGGGGAGACTACCCAGTAACCGAATGAACAAACATAACCATAGCATTCACAGTGGGTGGCCCACATGCAGGTAGTTCACAAAGGCCCCTCACAAAGCCTGCAATACAGTAGTGGGATGATAAAGAGTGTCGGACCCAAAAAATTTAATAATTTTATATTTGTACCAAAAATTGTTAAACTCGTACTCATTGTATGTGATGACCTTTTACGCGAATAAAGAAATTTTACATTTTATATTAAAATAATTTTTGTAAAAAAAATTATTCTGTTTTATTACAGCGGTAATAACAAATACTAACCAAGTAATGCATATGAAAATATTAACAACATAACTAATGCCATGGGCTACCTCTTGGCACATATGTAATCACCATATCAGAATACATACATTTTTTTAAAAATTGTTAAAAATATGAAAACAAAATTTATATATAACAGTTTTTTATATTTATGGCTTGTTATTTGGTGATTACGTATGCGTCAAGCGATATCTCATGGGATTAGTTTACCTTGTAATTTTATTTATCTTTACAACCTAATTAGTATTTATTATTACGGCTTCAAAAAAACAGTCTAATTTTTGTGTGACATCAAATTATTCAAAAAACATGAAGTGTAAAATATTATGTAATTCTAGGAAAATGTTATTACATACAATGCGTAAGAGAATGTTTGGTACAATTATGAAATATATAGTTTTTTGGGGGGCGGACACCCTTAAGCGGGCCCTATGATATGCCTATTTCCGTAGCAGTTTTCATACCCACTATCTGCTTGGGCCTGCCTCCCGTGGCGCAGTCGGTTGGTGCGCCACCGGTCTGGGGTGTGGGAGGTCTTGTGTTCGAACCCTAGGCATGGTAAAGATGTAAGTTTAAGTTAGGTCACAGGTTAGTTTATAACCCATCCCCTGATAAGCTTTCAAGCATAACACCAGGGGACGTTAGTATGCCCTTTAAATTAAATTGAACTTTCTGCTATGTTACAATTCAGCCCCCTCCGAAGGCGCCTGGCTCCTGGTATAACAGTTTTCATACCCACGGGCATGCCCAAAACGGAAATTAAACGTTTTATAAATGTATGCTTTACCCACGGAGCTGCGACAGATAAGATGGCGGACTCCCAAGTAACAACCTCAAGCCGTATAAGTCCGTTTTTGAAAATATTACGGGTTCTGTAAAATGCGTTTTTGTACAAAATGAAAATTAACGTAAGCAAAGTAACGGGAAATGTTTCAAATTACTCACACGGTCATGATAAAACTATAAACACGTCTTGTAGATGTATAATTTCTTACAAGGCTCACTCATTGAGTGTGTTTACCTCAGTGGATAAATGTGTTTTTTTTTAGTTGTGTAGTATTTTTAAGTTTTAGACTTCAAATCTACGTAACATAACGAAACTTTTTAAGTTCTTCATGATGCTAATAAATTATGTTCTTGTCATTAAACGTTTCTTTCTAGAATCAGTTTGTCTAAAAGCAATAATACGCAAGCAACTGTACAGTGCAATCGACTGGTTGTAGTCGTTTGCTAATCGAATCGATTGGTTTATAATGTCGATAATTTGAGCTCGGTAGCATGAGNATATAATTTCTTACAAGGCTCACTCATTGAGTGTGTTTACCTCAGTGGATAAATGTGTTTTTTTGAGTTGTGTAGTATTTTTAAGTTTTAGACTTCAAATCTACGTAACATAACGAAACTTTTTAAGTTCTTCATGATGCTAGTAAATTATGTTCTTGTCATAAAACGTTTCTTTCTAGAATCAGTTTGTCTAAAAGCAATAATACGCAAGCAACTGTACAGTACAATCGACTGGTTGTAGTCGTTTGCTAATCGAATCGATTGGTTTATAATGTCGATAATTTGAGCTCGGTAGCATGAGTTATTTTAACACAAACACATAAAAGCCTTATTTTTAGTATTGTGATATTATTGTCTACTTTTCGCTTTCTAACTGTTAAAATTTGTACAATTATGGAAAACACAAGATTGTTTATTATTATTGTTTGAGCAAAATATTTTAATAATTCGCCAATGTATTAATGAGCGGAGTAAATGTTCGTGGTTCATAAATATTAATACCTTATTTTACATACCTAAGAAGTGCCGTTACTCATATAGTTTACCATAAATTAATAGTACTCGTACTCAGAAACTTAGGTAAATGCAGACTCTACAGGCATAACAACAATCTTCGTAATTTTTTGATGAACCACAAAAGGTCTACATAAAAGATTTGATTGTATTTGTCCCCTTCCCAATTGCAGACAGTCCGTTACTTGAGATTTGTTTTGCCAGCCATTTACAATTTTCTGTTAGCACTTTAGATACGCGTGGGTATGAACTGAAACATTATTTCTTCTCTTCTGCTATATAAACTTTTATGACTTCTGTTGTGCCCATTGGTATAACAGGAGGTTATCGTGTAGGACCAGCTGTAGAGCCAGTGGCTTTGTTACTGGACGCTACATGAGTGACATTTTTCCCTGCAGAAGTGTTGTGATTGTGACGTGAACTCGTCTTTAAAATCAAACCGATGCATGAGGCATCAAGAGGGAAACTGCTATGCAACGTTTGCAGGGTGATCCGTTCGGACACGTAACTCCCTGATTTAAACAAATATTGTCTCGCTCGATCGGGTTTACGGCCACGATGTGAGCACGACTTTGTGTTGGCACTGCGCATGCGCGACGCGTGGGTGGGGACCCGCGGCGACTGGCGGAAATGTTGTGCTAAGGCGAACATTTACAGGCAGCAGAGAAAGTAAAGTGGCCATCAGAATTTACTCCGCTGGAGAGTGCAGCGGCCAGGTTGCAAGTACTTGAAACAGTTGTTAGATGATCTGAACTGCTCGTCTTACAATGTATTGGTTTTATTGATATTTTTGTATTTATTCATGTCTAATGTAAGGCTATTGATAAATACTGTTGATGTAATTCCGTAAGTGCAGGTTAATAATCATTTACTGCAATCCCATAAAAATATTATGTTTCATGCTTTATAAGCATGTGTCGTTAAATTAATGTATTACGTTTCTTAGTTCTTACTCTAGACAAGGTTTTACGCAATGGCGTCCAAGAGGGCAAAGGGGCCAGCCACCTAGTTTGAACTAATCAGTTGGAACATTCGCCCCTATAGAGTGCAAGTGCCGTAGTTAGCAACACGAGAGGTAGGAGAAGTAACATTGCAAAGTATCGCTAGGAACAGCACCGTCGCTTCTAGCAAACAGCCGTTTCTTCTTAACGCTCGGAAATGGCTGAAGTGCGTTTGTATTAGTTCTCGTGGCTTACTAATATTTAATTCGGCTCACAGCTGATGAATATAGAATTTAAACCAAAAGAGAGTAACTGTTAAATGCGAAGAACGTCAGTGGTCACTTTACCCGACATGGTAGGGTAATGTGGCCATTTCGCAAAGAAATATAAAAATTTAATAAAAAGAATATCGTGCAATACTTAATAATATAGTTTTCGTGTAAAGAATAACTATATTGTATGGAGCATGATTTCGTCAATTTTTTTATTACGATACACGATTGGAATATAATTTCACATTCAAGTAGCCAGCTTTGCTCTTTCTCTAGTGACTCCGATATGCTAGCGCACTGATGTTGGCGCCAAATGAAAAATCTCGTTTAGATATCTCGGTTTTAATCATACAATCGAAATAATAATTTTGTCACTTTCATTTCAATCCCATATACCAAATACATACTATTGGCTACCATAGACGTATTCACGCCAAACCCATGACACTCTCCTCGAGACAGCCACTTCCTCATTTTTCGTTGTTGTAATCATAACAGTGTTTTGACTGGCCAAAAATTTGAATTTTCTTCTTCTCGAAGAGTACATGATATTATAAAGCGCCAGAGCACTGTTAAACACGCCATGTTCAATCTTGAAAAATAAAGTCTCTAGAATCCTTCGTAAATGCCACTTCTATATTCCACTGGTTTTGAAGATGTATAATTTTTAAACATTTTAAGTCATACTTCTAGGTTTGTTACTCTTGATATAATAGTGAAAAGTCACAGTGAAATACTTAAAAATAACTGTCGCAGTCAGCCCCCAAGTATTACTCGACACTAGGGAGAGTGCGTGATAAACACCATGTATCTTGTTCTCAGGTCCCCTTCCAGGAGAAAGTCGTATCTACGCCACTGATCTTTGAAATAACTTCGTTAGTGAGAGTTACTCTACTGGCTTTATACGACTAGTCATATGATGTTATCAGCGTTATTCATACTCACTTTGTGTTTAACGGTCGCGGACAGAAATATACATCAATGATGGATAAGCTCAGTCCACATCTCCCGCACACACGGTGAGCTGTGTGATGTTCTCTTGTTTCTCTCTGTCATAGCTGCCACCTACATAGTCTGGCTGAGCGGCACAGATCTGTCATTACTCTTTCCATGCAAGCTGAATATATCGATATGTGGCTTCAACGAAGTACTGAATACCGACGGCAAAATACCGCGAAACGTTCGCAATATCACTCATTCTTACACGCAAGATATCATTCATTCTGATACGGCCTGTGCGGACATTGCAAGACTGGTTAATAAAAGGACGCAAGCCCATTAATAAAAGTAAAGATCACTTATACGCTACAAATAAAAGTGAAACTGTAATTATATTTATCGTAATATCACGCAGCACTACTTGTTTCCCTTCAAAACATAATTACAACTTCGGAAGGTCAAAAAAATTTAATAATTAATCGGGTGATGTTTGTTTCCAAGTTGCACTTAAGCAACTTAAAATGTGCGTTTCTAATCTCCTCGAGAGATAATGAGAGCAACAGAAAACTGTAATAAAACGTTTTTCTAGAATCAATTTCCAATACGAAAAAACTATATTCGTTTAGTATGGAGAAATGTAGCACGCCTACTTCATTAATACATCATACAGAGTCAGAAAGATCATATGAAGTATCGTAGGGGAATTTTTCTAGGAAAATACTGCACCCCAGTTCATTGATGTGAACGTAGAGGTTATGATGACGCAAAGTTGCGTGTTTTGGGTCGTCCTTAGAGTTGCTTCTAGGGGCATTTCAACTTTGTTCTACAAACATTCAGTCAACAAGCCACTACGAGTTTAGTCTATGTCTGTAATATCCGTGTGAAAATCATATCTGACCTCTCGTCTCTTTCGATTCAGTTTGTATATGCATTACGTGTAAATCAAAAGGGAAAACGTTTTAGGTCCTAGATAGTTTAATGGACAAGATTTGTATGAAACAATATTTACGGTTCTTAAATAAATTTGCCGAGGACCCATAAAATCTACCCTTGTTATCTACATCTGTTAGGTCATATACTAATAGGATGTGAAGCTATCAGCCTTCAGACATGTCGGTATGTCTTAGTTATAGTGGTTGGTAGCGGTGGGGAGTATATGTGGTGTTGGGCGGCAGAGCAAATGATGCGCGTTAGGTTATGGGCTGGTGCTAGATACACTTGAGTTATGATGGATAACATGATTGGAGTGGTAGGCAGTATGGCTTACTAGTGAACCAGTCGAAGTAGTTGAGAAGTAACGACCATCGTTAGATCAGTGACTTTCAGCTTGCTTGATTCACTGCGAGCGGTGCGTATACCAAGCTGATAACAATATAGTAACGTGGAAGAAACGAAGCCGTAAGAATGTTTCTCTGATTGTTTAATAAGGCAGCCATACAGTATGCATTTCAATTACCAGGTGGCTATTTTGTTGCAAGCGATTTAGCATAAGACTGTTTAAAAACTAATTTTATCAAACTTTGTCACTTGTTATAATTTAAAATTGTAAATTTTATTTGAAAGTTTGAAGTGTTCATATCAGTCACAGGAGTTTTTGAATGAATTTCTTGCTACAACTGTGGCAAGGATTAAATTCTAGCTATGGTGACTTTACAATTTTAACTCTGTAGTTTACACTGAAATACAGGCAAACCACAAAACAAATTTACCATAAATATTTATCACATTATAATAACAAGGACGAATAATTTGAATTTTTAAGCGTAACTTATTAGTTTTTTCCCATTTTGAGATTTATGAGACTAGTACAATATTGTTTGTGAATATTGCAGCACCTTAAAATAATAGCCCTAATAAATCCAAACTCGGAGGATCTGTAGATAAGTGTACCAGCAATAAGTGATGACTATTGCAGAGAGATGGCGTACACGTAGGCTCGGCAGCGCCCTCTCTTGTGATAGGAAAGGTCCGTGTTACGCCAAGATCAGTCAGAGGAAAGCCGTCAAACGAAGTGCCAGTATGCTTCGTTGACGTCAACGGTCGCCATATCTGCATGCGAGTGAGATTGGAAGGCGCAGAATGATAGGTCTCCGGGAAACAGGTTTGTCATGCCGTGGTATTTCGGCTCGTACAGGGCATGCTGCTACGACAGTGATGCGTGTGCAACACCAGTGGATAGAAGACGAGCGTGTACTGGACCACACAATGTGACCACAGCACGAGATGACCGCCATCTTGTCCGCATTGCCGTAACGGACCATACAGCCTCGTCCATAGTGTTGGCTCGACACTGGAGCACTGCAACGGGCGTGGACCTGTCTGCGTTGATATTTTGACGCCATCTGCCGCGGGCTGGACTGGTGGCACGCACGCCATTGCGCCGGCTTCCATTGTCCAGAAACCACAAACGTCTCAGACTTCAATGGGCACGTGATCGCCATCGCTGGTGGGCAAAATGTGGTGTTTTCAGACGAGTCCCGCTTCAAGCTGTCCTACAGCAATGGCTGCATACGTGTTAGACGCTACCGTGGTGACCGCAATCTGGCAACCTGTATTGTGGAGCTGTATAGCGGACAAATGCAAAGTGTGATGATGTGGGGCGCCCTTGGATACAATATGAGTAGAATGATTTATATGAGTCTGGTACAAGGGGATCGGGGAACAGGCGCCAGGAGCCCGCCACCTGACATCATGCTCTGTCATTCCAGCCGTTCGGAGGCAGTCTTGGATATGGCTGACCTTGACCTTGACATTGACCCTGTGCTCGTGATATAAATGGCCTTGAAACCAAAAATATCCAAAAAAAATGCATAAAAAATATAAAATTTCAAAAGAATTTATAAATACATTTAAAAAACTAAAAAAAATTAAAAATATTATTAAAAAAACTTTTAAGATGAACATGTAGGAGGTCCGGGGTTCGATGACAGGTGGATATACTAAGCTCCCGACATGACCAGCCCTCGTCAGGTCGACCAGTGTCCATCTCGTCAGCCATGTTAGATGTCAGTGACCTTGACCTTAACCCCGGTGACCTTGAAGCCAAAAATAAAAAAAAAATCCCCAAAAATATTAAAGTTAAAAAATTATCAAAATTTTATTTTAAAATTTTTAAAAATTTATTAAAAGTTATTATTAAAAAAACGTACATTTACAGAGGTGTCACCACGACCGAACCTCGTACATTTTTTTATTGATTATTTAATCGGTAATTTACACGTGTTCTCACGACCCCTTCCATGCCATGCCATATCTACTGTCCATTTATTTTTAGTATCACCACCAGAGATATATTACTATCGACAAGAGTGCTATAGAACTGTACCGAATGGTAACCAAGTCATGTAAATCATAATTTAAATTTTGTTATTTATTCTTAAATGCAAGGATTTTTATTTAAAACATTTTTTTATATAAAGCGGGTTTTTTTATAAAATAAATAAAACACAACATAATTTTTTACCCAAAATTCATTGTTCACATAATAAAATATACATCATCAACCAAAATTCAATAATTTTTATTAATCTTCTTTGACCAAGGTCCAAATTACATGTTATTTCAATCTGCAGGTCTTAATTTATGATTTTTGGGTATCCTGTAGAAGGCTGAGCAATTCATGTATGATGGTAAGCAGTAGTGCTCTACGAAGGACCGCATAAAACACAGGGTCGCTACTAAGACCATCTACACAAGCAGCAGCAGTTGTCTCCGATTCACCATCCATCACATTATAATTGCAGTGTAGACTTGACTCCTTCTTGTTCGATAGCTCTATAATACTACTACCAACATCTGGCTAATCGACACCAGTTCTTTTGGTAGCAGAAACGCCATCAGCTGCCTCAGGAGTACGCATTGCTGGTCGTCGATAAGTAGGTGCAGGTTCATCTCTGGAACCAGAGGCAGGCTCATCCGTGATGGGTACTGACACGAGCACCCGGCGTCGGCGATACACACGGCGGCGTCTGGTTGTCTGGCTGGCTGGTCCTTCTTGGACCCAGGTTACTGGGAGTGGACCAAGGTTCGTGCCACGCCTGGAGCGAATCCACGTCACAGTCTGGCTCGTAGATTGTAGCATGAGTCTGTGCCGGGGCGATGATTTGGTCTAGGTCGCAGGGAAGCTGTGTCTGCGGTCCCATGTGGAACACGACGCAGGCCGATGCTCCCCGACAGTCCAATTGAAACTGCGTTGATTCATAGAAGATTGGAAAATGTGCTAATCGCCAGTGCTGCATACGGCCGCCATCGCAGGTCTCGGTGTACGTGCGCACATATCCACCTTCTGTGATGAAACTATACGCCATGCTCCCATAGTCTGGCTTGGTGCTTGCATATATGTTCATAGGACAGAATAGAGTCATGGTGACGATCAGACCTCTAGGCATCAAATAAACGAGATCGTCGGTTTTTCCACTTATACATGTATAATACGGATGTTGATCAGGTGTGCCACTATACGAAAAACTAAATTCTCTCACATTTAAAGAAGAACGGGTGACTTCGTGTCTAGTTGTAGGTAGTACAATCCTGGTCCAAGTACAAAACACGCAATTTGCGCAGTAACTGCACGTTCTTTAGTGCGCAGGCCCAGTAAGGCTCTGACATGTCGCAGACATGACGATGCGAATCGCTGTAAATTTTCGTCAGTTTGCGTAGCGAAGGACATCCATACTCAGCCTCCACATCGATAACTTCCACTTAAAATTTACACAAGTCGCTTAGCTATTTTTTTCTGCTCAGATTCTGCTACGTAAATCGGGGCCTTCAGTTACTGAGTTAACAAGTCTCGCAGCTCATTTCCCACCTAATGGTATGGAATCTTGCCTTCGCTCCATTATATGGTAAGCCTACTTGGTTAGCCAGGCGTTTGTTTTCTTGCTCTTCTCGTCCAACAGTTTCCACAAATTGGAAGGAGTGTGTGCGTGTTTTTCCATCGTCGTTATAGGACACTGCGATCCCATTGAGTGCGAAGCCATTTTGACTCTGGAAACCCTGCAGAACACAGTACATCTTGAAACTGAAGATGCTCGAAGACGAATAAACAGTTCTAGTGTGTGAACAGTTATATTTATATATTCTCAGCTGCGCTCGCGACAGTATTTTTATGGTCTAGTCTTGACGATTGTACGATACAAGACGGTCGTGATTTATCAGGCAGAAAGCATACACGTTGTCAGGAATATTTTTATGTGTAGTGAATTCGATCCTGCAGTAGATCACATTGGAGGTACTATTCATATTGAATACCATGAGTGGAGCCAAACTCTTGAAATTATCAGGGGCTCACTATCGTGTTTTGGAGGCATCCATAATATGCATTTTGGAATTGAGCGTACATCTGATATGCTAGCAGGTGCCACCCATTTTCAAAGTCCATGTTCATGTCAATGTGTAGATAGCTTTCGCTATTCAAAAATATTTTCACATTTTTTAATAGACATGCGTCGAACTGCGAACGACTGATTCTCACATTGTGCTGTCTTCCGTTCTTTATCCCAACGATGATGTACCTCGATTTCTCAGAAGCAGAGCTGGACTTCACCATCCACTCGATGCGTTGGTTAGCTGGCAATCCGGGGTGTGTCTCGAGACTCTATGACCTGAAAGCCACAGCGATGTTTTTGCCATCTTCCGCATTCTTCAACATTTGTATGGAGTGCTCAAATCCACATGAGGCAGCATCCATTATATAGACTGTAGTTTCAGTTCCACTGTCTCCAGGTTTTGTACTGTACCCACAATGGTGTCTGCAAGCATAATAATTAGAAGAAACACCAGTTCCTTCTTCGAATTGAAGATATTTCGTTTGTAGTCTTCGGCAAATACCAATAGCATGGAGAGCGGGATGCATACTTCGAACTTGCCTCCAGAGTATATAGGAACACTGTAGTCATCTTCGATTCCCCAGCCTGCCACCTTGGCCGCAGACAGCTCATTCAGCATGTGTGAAAGGTAATTTTGGACCTTTGAGATTATGACCACATCTCGCGACTGGTCTATCTCGACAGCGTTGACAAAATACATTATGCGACCGATTTGATGAAGAATTCCATTGCTTGTTATTTTCATCGATGCCATGTTGGACCCATCTTCATTCGTTAGAGTCCCCCTAATTTCCAGAAAAGACACGCAAGGAAGAGAGCAGATATCTGGGTATTTGACCGCAATCAGAACTTCCGATGATAGTGTGTATGGTCTGCCAGGAAAGGCTGGTGTGCATGAAGTTCCACCTTCGTTACACTATCTTCAAATATGGCCGGCTCTTCGATGTTTAGGTAATCTTCCATGGCGATTAACTTTGAAGCCGTGACTGAGGAGCAAAATCTCGCTAGCATCCGTTAACTTCTTGGAGACCTGCGACGTACTGATTGCAGGTATTGCACGGCACTTTGTTTAATTGGTTCTGGTTGCTGTAAATCTTATTCCCATCTTCTCAAATGCAGACATAGGGTGATTTCTTCTTTTCGAAAGTTCACCAACTCTCTGTGTTGGTCGATGACTGTCACGACCACCTAGTGTGCTCTCTTCGCGACGACCAGAACATAAATTATGCTTTGTGGTGCTACGACCAGTTTAAATCCTGGAGGGACTACCGGCGAAAACTCGTGAAGCGTATTGCTTAGCCTACCATTGAGGTATGTGCCACTCACTTAATTGCAGTTTATTTATATCACATTGACCGGCAAAATGTTTATGGGCCGCGACGACTCGTGTGTTTTGCCAGCTTCGTAGATGTGGGGCTCGAACCCCAGCACGGTCCGATAGTATACGGTTTCGTAAAGTTGATATCTTTGCTGCATCTGATGACACTCTTCAGAAATTTTGGGAATCCCATGTAGTTCGAATTACATGCCGGAGGACAACAAATCTTCAATGTACCTTGCAATGTCATATATTTCATAAGAGCCTACGGGCAATGTTACTTCGTTGCCGACATTACCACTTTTTACAAGGTATATCTTACATTTTATTTCATCGATCTTTGGTATCGCATTGTAGATTTGAAAATCGACAAAGCCTAAGCACCATTCGCCCTCCAGGTCGAGTGGCGGAAAGTGTACAGAACGCAGCTTGGAGCTACGCCCCATCAAGGTAAGCTTTATCGACATGACTGCTGGTTTCCCTTCGATTACAGCCATTTTATACAATTACTTGTACGAACGAACCAGCAAATGAAGACACAAATATTCGCAGTACTAAGTGTTAGACATCTGCTCCACCTCGTAGTTGTAAGGTTGGCTTCGCCCCTTTCAGGTACCGTCGCCGTTCGGGTTGAGGATGCACATTCCCAAAAATGTCATAATAGTAGGCATAAGCCACCCAGTGCATACCGGGCCTGGCTGTAGTGTCCAGATTATTTATAGCACACTCATTACATTTTCGTTTCTGTGGCAACTCGTCTTTCATAAACACTCCTCTAAAATTAGGTATTTTCAATTTGTGTGCATACAGTTACAAATACACGTTAGTGAGTGGCCGTTTGGTAGAGATTTAATTATTGCCTCTTCCTGTTGCATCGCTTTTGGGCACTTACACCTCCTACTGTGTATAGCCTTATGTAGAGACCTTGGTGGATTTTTTTACCCATGGTAATAGCTTACATATTTGCATTATGTCTTTGGGCCTCGGACAACTGCTTCTGTTCTTTCGATGCTGTAATTATGGCTCGGGCGATACTAATCGTGGCTCTGATTAGGCTCCAGAGGGCAGGCAAAAGAAATGGAAAAAATCCACCGGTAGTTGTATCCTTGGTTTTGCATGCTTTTCTTCCCTTTGTCACTGCTTTTCGTTTCACTTATGTCTTTCTCTTGCCCTTTGTACCTGTTCCCACTTTAACATGTGCCTTTCTCTCGCTCTTATTACCCATTACCATCTTCACCTTGGCCTTAACCACATTGGATACATTCCATGTGGTTATTTTTTCTCAAAGTACAGTGTCTGATGATTTTCTTTTTTCGTTGGCCTTCTCTGCAAGTATCTTGTCTGCCTGGTGTAGGGTTTCCAGATCCTTGCTTAAGGAGTAAGTGATGTGCTGCTTGCATGCCTCGCCCAGTGCATTGATGCCTGTGTCACCACATGCAGGTCGAATGGTAGATTGTTGATCAGCGTAACGACGATCCTGCTTCAAGCTATGGTCTTACTTCTTCGAGGAATCGTGGTGAACTGGCCTAAAAATGATAAATACACTCATTTTATACATTTTTGTTTCAGTATTAGTCTAGTCGTGGAACAGTACTGATGTATCACATATTCAAATATGTAATTTCAGTGCAAACTCTGCCAGAGGCGGTTTACTCGGAGTGATAAATTGAAGAGACATTATACTACAAAGAAAATATCCTTATTGTCATCAAGAGGCTTGTTTATGCTACCCCCTTCTACTCTTCCTCCTCCTACACCTCTCATCTTCATCGAATGCATGATATAAACTAAGCAGAAGAAACCAGTTTAGAAATAGTCAAGCACGATGATACTCTATCCAAATGCATTCATGCTGAAGATGAATATCTGTCTCATGAATAGTGACATGGAAGCATATTTCTGAATACAGTGTGCTGCATCACCACATCACCATCAAATTGCGGGAAAACATGCATTATACTGCGCCTGCTGGAATAAGAGAATGGTCTTCCGTTCGAGATCATGTACATATATATGAAATCGCTACAGTCCAGCCAACTCAAATACCAACGACTGGCATGAGTACTGCAAGATGTGGGTGGTGCGGGTTATTTCTTTTGCAACGATAATGATGCAAAAGTGCCACCGAGTGAAGCATTGCCAAACTCAATATTTGTCTTTGTTGACATTGCCTGCGAGAAGCAAAAGTGCACCCAGGAGTACTTTAGCATGGGACGGCACACAAAGGTAGACTGTGTGTACATCGGTCAGACAGATTCGTGCATACACAAACAGATGCTCCATGACAATGCAAACATGATAGTGTTTTTTCGCATGTATGATATGAATTTGCAGCATGTTTACGAAGATCATGTAAATACAGACATGATGCTATCAGTTTTCAAGAGTCTGTGTGCCTTGTGCTGGAAAGAAAAGTATGTATTTTTGACGATCGTCAAGGACTGAGGGAGGTACCGACAGGGATTCGATCAGTTTATCTTCGACCATCGAGAATGAGGTACAGCATATCGAAATTTGGGCTAAGTAGCCTCAAGCTGCGTCTTGACAAAGACGAAGATGAAGGAAGTCATGTACCTAGAAACGATGGAACCTGCGATGCTGGTAGAAGAATAATTCGAAATGTTTGCGAACCCGAACGATCCGAGGATGCTGCTACTAAACTGAACAAAACACATTCTTTCGGAACTATCTGTCCGACCTCGGGGCGAAGATGGAGCGTGCGAAGAACGAAATCGTTCGCTATATGGTGGCCATAGACGAGCACGTAACGAGTGTTCAAAGGCAAATTGTCGACAGATTGAATGCGGCATCTGCAAAAAATTTAAGAGAATCTGAATGGGCTAAAAGATTCCATGGATCATACATTCGCTACCTCGATTTCCCATCTCGCCACGAAAATGGATATTCATAACCACATCAGGGGCATATTGGATGACTGCAGCGGACGCCTCGGCAAGATCGAAAGTCTTTTGATGGAGATGCATGACTAAACCTATAAAACACAGCAAAAGTAATTATTTTTTTCAGTGTGATGTCAGACATTGCTAGCGACTTACATCGGACGATTCAGTCTGTTCACTCGAAGTATTTGCTTACCAAGAGGGCCAAAATTTCACACGACCTTATAAATAAAGAAATTTTTATGTCCGTAAATCGTTTCAAAGTGCTCAGAGAGAGCAACAGAACACCCATAATCGTAATTACCGAAATCGACAATACTGCTGAGTTTATGAAGAAGTTTAAACATGACGATGTACAAACAGATCAGGATGATGGATCAGATGAGGATTTTTCACTCAAGAAAAATGTATGGAAGAAAGTCTTCAAGCCCAATGCTCTGGTTCGTCGCTACCTACGATCGTACACATCTCAAAATAATGATACGACATACGGCATTTACAGGCATAATGATAAATTGATCCTTGGTGCTAATGAAGTAGAGTTTCTAACTGGCGAAATCATCCAAGAAGGTGATTACAAGAGATGTGGAACCCCTGGTCTTTACGAACTTCTAATTTGCAAAGAACCCAGAGAATGCACAGAATCCGACTTGCTGGAGTACAAGATGTTGCTTGAACTCACACACGCAGTTTACCAAGATAACAATCCTGAGACAGGTGTTTATGAGGACGAAGATCACGAAAAAATCTACATTTTCGCAGACCTCTTCAGTAGCCTGGCACTGAAAAGCGGCGAATGTCTGAAGACGATAAACGACTACAAGAACACGGAATATATATTCTGCGACGACCCGAACGAGTTGGTCGATAGACTACGACTACTGCCCGCTTCGCAAAGGGTCGGAAATTACTCCGACACTAACCCGATAATTTTAATCACTCAAGAACTGATGTAGGGAGGCTATATAGAACGATTCGATTGGGAATCGCCAATGAACTGCACACATCTGCGAGATGTAACTACCGTCGCCGCAAGGTCATGATGTGTGGGATGAACGACCTATTTCAAGTCAACCTCGTCGAGATGATACCATATGCTTGGGTCAACAAAGGCTGCAAAAACATGTTGACCATCATCGATGCATATAGCAAATTCGCCTGGACCCGGCCTGTCAATTCGAAGAATGCATGTGATGTCACCGAGGCCATGGCTGATGTGCTGCAAGAAGGACACATCCCGATTAATCTAAAAACCTACCCAGGTAAGGAATTATACAATGCGAAGTTCAAGGTCCTGAGTCCTGATGACGAAACATAACATAAGTCATTATTCCACATACGGCAATCTCACAGCTTCTATCATCGAGAGGTTCAACATGACTCTGAAGGGCAAGTTATGGAGTTATTACGCTGTGAATGGCAACTATAACTGGTTGGATATACTCCAAAAACTCGTACACGAGTACAAATCTACCATTCACTCTGCCACACGCATGAAGCTCGAAGACGGGAAAGACGAATCCCTGCTTCGAACATTGTACACTGACGTGAAAAGGAGAGAACCGCGCCAGCCTAAAGTCAATGCTGGAGACCTAGTGTGCATCTCCGAACAGAAAGGCATCTTCGAGAAAGGGTTTACAGGTAATTGGAACCCGATCTCGTTCATGTTCGACGTATATGCAACTATGCTTCAAGGACCTACTTTCACGAGGATTTGAATAATGTTCCCATCCCTGGAGGTTTCTTTGCCAAAGGAGATCCTGCATACTAAGTTTACAAATGTGTATTTGGTCGAAATGTTGAAACTATGTAATGGACATTCGTATGTCAAGTGGAGAGGGGGGGGGGGTTCCCCAGTCCACGACAATTACTGGGTCGCCGATGTAGACATAGAGCGGTGAACACCGAAGATTGCAATTAATTTACCTTTGTATACGTGTTTATTAATTTCATGCTTTACTGAATAAATATTGTGTAAAAAGTTTTGTTGTGTTTTATTTATTTCGTAAAAAGACACCTTTTAAAAATATTTTTTAATAAAAATACTTGCATCAAGAATAAATATAAAAAAGTGACGATTTACATGACCTCGTCACAATTTGGTACAGTCGTTAGCACTCTTGTCTATAGTAATATATCGCTGGTGGTTCAAACATGTTACCTGTGCGCTCTTGTGGACGATACTAAAAATAAATGGACACTAGATATGACATGGAAGCGGTCATGCGAGTAATTGACCGATTAAATAACCAATAAAAATTGACGAGGGTCGGAAGTGGTGGGACCACTGGAAATGTAAATTTGTTTAATAATAATATTTAATCATTGTTATATAATTTTTAAATACATTTTTAATAATTTTTTAGAATATTTATTAATTATTTAAATGTTTTTATATTTTTTTAGGATTTTTAGAATGTTTTGGCTTCGAAGTCACTGGGGTTAAGGTCAAAGGTGAAGGTCACCGACACCTAACATGGCTGACGAGATGGATACTGGTCGACCTGGCGAGGGCTTGTCATGTCGGAAGCTTAGTCAATCCACCTGTAATTGCACCCCGGACTTCCTACATTATATATTTAGTTTTATAATGTTAAATTTTTTTATAAATTATTGGGATTTGATAATTTATTCTGCAATATTTTAGGATTTTATGTTTTAAAGGTCATTTGAGGTCAGAGGTATAGGGTAAAGGTCAAGGTCGTGGGTCAAAGTCAGTCAAATAAAAGATGACCGCCAACCGACAGGTATGACGAAGGCTGGCCAGCGTCTGGTGCCCACTCCCCTATCACCTTGCAACCGACTCATCTAAATCATTCTACTAACATGCGATCTCGAATCCTACACATTGAGGGCAAACTGAACAGCAACCGCTACATCAGGGAGGTTTTACAGCTCGTGGTACTGCCTCTCCTTCAGGCGACTCCACATGTCATATTTCAGCAGGACAATGCCTGGTCACATGTGGCGACGAATGAGCATGCCTTCTTCAATGTACAATGGGTACCTCTACATCCCAGGCCTATACGTTCGCCAGACATGTTAACCAAACATGTCTGGGATACGGTTGGTCGGAGACTTGTTCGTCGCGGTCCTTCAGCAACCACAGTTGATGCTTTGTGAACTAGCATACAAACCGCTGGAGGGTGATCCTCCAGGTTCATATCCACGTACTCTTTGATTCTATGCCACGGCATGTGGTGCCTCTGATTGCATCACTTGGGTGTTTCACACTATATTGAATTCTCAAGGACAGATATCATGTAAAGTTTTGTAATCCTAATCAATTGTGTATTGTCGTCGACCTAATATGTGGTTTAAAGTTCATTTCAATCACAGGTATAATACTTGCTGGTTCATTTTTCACAAACGTGTATATACATTTATTGTTGCTCTATCTATTACCATTATTTTTAAAGTCAATTTCCTCCATTTGCATACATTTTTATGATTTTTTTAAATATCAGAACGCAAAAGCATGTAATGTGCTGAATATGTAAAAAAAAATGTTCTAACTTCTTGAAAGCCGCCTTTTAATAGAGCCGAACACACCCGCCGCTTTGGTGTATCAGTGAGTGACTGAGAAGATGTGTTTAGAGGAGAACGTGCTATATTTTGTCTACGTGGTCCACACGATGGCACCACGGGACAATGGAAGTGATCACAGGGCTACCTTGTACCAGCCTACCAGACTAACTGCACAAATTCGTGAGTAACATTGTTTAAGCTTCCTTTCTTTTATACTGTTATTACGTTTGTGTATGCTTAGTTAACTGGTTCTGTTTTTCAGAGGTAATGCCATTCATACAGAGTGAGGTTATTAAAGCGGAGAGTCGAGTGGTGCGGGTGTCTCTAAACAGCGGGGGATTGGGAGCCGATGTGGTTGAAGCGAGTTGATTACCTAGTGCTACATTTTACACCTCGACTGTCGCATCTGCTTAAATAAGTACAGTGTGAAACATGGATGAATTACGTTAACAGTCACCAACTTTCATGAGGTCGGACGAGGTGCCAGAAGCCACGTCAGATACTCGTCAAGTCTCCCCCGGTTATTGCGAGGGCGCAGAGCTTGAGAAGACTTCACTGTCACACCGACCACTTACGAGGCTCACTTTCAAAGAAAAAACTTTTGAAAACTGGAAAATTTCCAAAAAAGAAAATAGTTTTCAACTCCTCAGCTGTGATTTAAAAGCTTATCTGGTTCGAAAAGCGTGATTGTGGTACACACATTGAAAACAAGTTATTTTACAGAATATGTTTGCTCGCGAAAAGAAATACCAGTTCAGAGTAGGGGCGAATATATCTTTCACCATATCGCACTTATTGAAAACACTATTATGAAGCTCTTCGACATGACCAAAAACAGTATTCTCACACTGTTGTGAGTAGATGGATATGGGGGCTGTTCGCACACCGGCTGCTGGCTGAGGTGCAGAGGAACCAGCTTCGCCATCTTGGATGACATCACCACCACCACTTTTGATGTTCATGAACTGGACCTTAACATTTAGCTGGCGGCCATCTTGTTTCTGGTTGCCATCTTGGTTAAGGTTACACAACCTTATTTTCGTCCACCAACTTGTTTTCATCCGCCATCTTGTTTTCCCACTCAAAATCTAATATTTTCCCTCGTAATCTTGGATGACATCACGCGACCTTGATCTTGTCCTTTCTACGCCATTTTGAATGGCATTTACCACTTAAAAAAGATAAAATTCACAATTTATTTTAGAACAATTAAAAAATCACGTAAAGTATAATAAGACGCAGGCTTCATCTACGATGAATCTGAAGACGGGAGCAAAGGACAGGAGTTTTTTGTCACTCGAGGCACACTGAGAACAAAGCCTTAGATGCAGAGTGCATTTTATAGTAATTGAGTCAGTAAGTAAGTGAGAGGTTTGGTTTCTTTCATTGTTGAAAGAAAATACAGACCTGCTTGATGAGTGTTTGGAATGCGATGTTGGCGCGCACTCCGCATCCATAACATCGTAAAGATAATGATTGTTATATGGCTTTCTGTTGGAGTAGAATAATAAAATAATTTTAATTTTCTTAAAATAACAAACAGTGTCTCATGTGGCTTGTGTAATTAAAGTAGGAAAACTAACTAAAACAACAAAGTATTTTATATTCGTCAAATAAAACACTGTACAGTTATAAACAACAGCGTTTTTTAACATAATCTTTGCAGCAAACGAAATATGTTTGATTTATTATTACTATAGCTTGCCTTGAAAGAAAAACAGCAAGAACATGTCGGCGTAAAAAATAACGTACTTTCATGTTTTCGTTTGTTCTTTCAGAAAACATATTTATTTATACATGCCGGACCTAGTTGAATGCCGCGTTTACTAACATTTATCTTGTCTCCAGCATTTATGAATAAATCTATCGCTGTAGCAACGAACTTGTGCACTTCTACTGACAAATTATCGTCTCGACAAAAACAGAAGCTTCTTACTTTATAGGCAACGAGAATTAAATGTTCCTGATAGGTTCTCAATCAGTAACTTAGAGACCTATTAATGCTGTATTTTTATATGAGAGTTGTACATTACGCATATTTTCATCCGCTTAACGCATTGTTTTTGTATTAAGCAATAAAAAGGTACATAAAACGTTTATTTGCATATCCAGCGCTATATTTAGCAGCCCCGTAAATTTCTACCACTACTTGCCACGTTACCCGACTCACTGGCTGATTTCAAACATTATTTAACATATAAAAACATGAAATTTAATAATTTAACTACTTTAGGTTTGGAGCTATTTAGAAGATATGATAAATTTTTTAAATTCTCTTAACTGAATAAATACTTTTTGTTGGTAAAATTATTCAACAACGCATACACAAAAGTACTAAAACAATGCATACATCTCTATTTTATGAACAACAAAAATAATGATAGGTGAATAATGTATGGTAATTGCCATGTGAGTTATTCGTAGTTAATTGGAAGGATGGGTGCGTGTAAACTACTTAATTTGTGTAACCTCAACCAAATGATACAACACATTGGAGTATGACTTAGACTCGGATAGTAATATGCAATCTTCAATTGTCCTTAATAGCTCCAGTGACAGCTGATCAGCCAAACACTTCGTTTGTAGAATACTGCGTAGTAAACCACAACTCACTCTCAACCATTGACATGCTCTTTACCTAAATTGTATATTATACAAGTAATGTGGTAACATAGTAAATAAACAAAAATTAAAATTAAAAAATTAAAATATGATAAAATTATATACATTGTTGAAGCGAAATTATTTAATTAAATATTAGAATTTCCACTCATCTGCAACGAATTTAATAACAACAAAAAAAAGTTAATGTTTACAAATAAATGTTTTCTTCATAGACTATAAAATAATCCTGAAGTCCGTAAATATGCTACCCAATCCAAAGCTACTCTCTTGCCACAACAGGCCGTATATATTTCACCACATGTAGAAACATATTCTATTTAATTGAGCGAGAGTAATATTAAATCACGAAGCGTGTCTTCAGCTTTGCTCCTGCGAAAANAATGTTTACAAATAAATGTTTTCTTCATAGACTATAAAATAATCCTGAAGTCCGTAAATATGCTACCCAATCCAAAGCTACTCTCTTGCCACAACAGGCCGTATATATTTCACCACATATAGAAACATATTCTATTTAATTGAGCGAGAGTAATATTAAATCACGAAGCGTGTCTTCAGCTTTGCTCCTGCGAAAACCGCATTAGCAGACGCTTCATATACATCTAGTAACCGCGGTTCAAACAAAATAAAACGCGGTAATGTATACTTTCTTACATACATATATAATGTGAGACGAACATATATTTCATGTAGCATAAATGAATGCTAGAAGTAATGTGCGCTTGCGAAAACTAAAATTTATTTATTTTGCCATTGTAAATGTTTTAATTTCATAACACCTATTGTTCTTAATTTTTGCCTTATTTTTAACTAAAATTTATTCATAATTTTAATTAAAATAAGTTATTTCTAATAATGTAGTAATTTAAGTAATAATGACGCACTTATCTGACAGATGTGGATGGTACAATAATAAATTAAGAAAAGTGAAAAGCATTGGAGGAGGAGGGGGGTGGCAATTTTTCATGGGTCGACAGGTGACGAGATGGGAAATCCGACCATAATGGGTACGTTGATTTTAAAATTGTCATCTCGCCGCGCAGATTGGATAAAATGAGGCTTCGCGTTACTGTTAAGGCTTACGGCCATTTTAATAAGGCTTACGGATGAAGTTTCTTGGTACCTTCCTATCATTCCATTACTTTATAGTCTAATCAATGTTATTGTTCCGTGCTATTTTCTGCTTGATTCTACCGTGTTAAACCTGCGAGGTTCTACGGATCGCTGAAGCAGACTTCCTGTGCTGCCATCTCTCGTGCGTTGCATTAGATAACCCAACCAAATGGAAAACTTCACAGGTGACGTTGAAAACTGCGCGTCTTTTAAATTTTGTTGACCTTCGTCGGTTCAAAAACTGCGCTTACCGTCTCGTCATTGGGGAAACTTAATACCAGACATCAGGTTTGACACAGCTAGCATAAAACCGTATTTAGTCCAAGGAAATACGACAGAAGCAAAATAATTCAGAACAAAATCTAGTTTTCTAAAAAGATGTCTTTCAAATTACAAGGAAGTCACTGGGAATTAGTGAACACCATTCTTGTAAAACGGAAATATAGACACTGTCGGCGTTAGTTGCTTGCCATTTATTGTCGCTATAAGGAAACGCGCCGCATGTCTAGTGTAGCAAATCACTAGTACCAATTATTTCCAACTTTGTTAAGATTGTTTCCCAAAGGCGAAATTTTGAAAATTTACCTACTCACTCTTAAAATTCCCCTGAGTTCTAATAATTAAAACATTTTCCAAAGTCTAATATCTGTACACCCCAAACACATATTTGAAGAACAGATTATTACAAACTATTTAAAATATTTAAAAGGTTATTATTATAATATCTGTGTTGATGTCTCTTCGTCCGTTATCAGCGTAAATACAACCAAACTACTTCGATACAACTTTGTTGAAATTGGTGAAACATAGACCACATATTAACTTGAATACTACGGCGTGTATCATCACACGTTCTCAGCAGGAAGTCGAACCGCTGATAGAAATAAAACCATTTATATTAATTTTAGCATACTTTCCGAAAGAAGTGCTTATGAAATTTAATTCCTGTCTGTCTGTGTGTGTGTGTGTGTGTGTTTCTGTGTGTCCACCTTAAAAGATTTGAATCCATATACCTAATTTCACCAAACTCGGTACNCCTGTCTGTCTGTGTGTGTGTGTGTGTTTCTGTGTGTCCACCTTAAAAGATTTGAATCCATATACCTAATTTCACCAAACTCGGTACGAATATAGTACTTAGTAAGGAAGCCTGATTTTCATAGTTTTCGACCNACGAATATAGTACTTAGTAAGGAAGCCTGATTTTCATAGTTTTCGACCACGCGAGGTATTATTTTCAAAATGGTGGCCACTTTAAAATTTAGGGCGCCATGTCATGCACGAGCAACCATTTAACATATTTACACTAAATTTGGTACATTGACAGCACAGCATCAAATAACTGAATTAAGAAAGAACTATTGCTGACGGTCCGCCAGTTAGCAATATAGCAATAAGTAGAATGAATTAGAGAAGTCATGGACAATGTATTTTAATGGGACAAAACTGGCACCTGGCCCCGGCGACGGCCGACCGCCATGTTGTGGCGTCATCTAACCGCCATGTTGGATGTCGGTAACCTTGACCCCATGCCTGTGACCTTAAATGATTTTAATCACAAAATATTCAAAAAAATCTTAAAAAGCATAAAAACTTAAAAAAAGTGTAAAAAAGAATAAAAGAAAAAAATTATTATTCAAAACAATTATTTAAATATGTACATGTAGGAGGTCCGGGGTTCGATGGCAGGTGGATCGACTTAGCTCCCAACATGACCGGCCTAGCCAGGTCGGCCAGTGTCCATCTCGTCAGCCATGTTAGATTTCGATGACCCTGACCTTCAACATTGATCTGAAATTACTTTAAAACGAAAAATTCTAAAAAAATTGGAAAAAAATTAAAAAAAGTTTAAAAATCGAAGAAAAAGTTACATCGATGACTCCGACTACAATGTTGGATGCCAGTGACCATGACCCCAACGACCTTGAAAACAAACACTCTAAGAAAAATGGTAAAAAATAAAATTAATTAATAAAAGTCGACTATGAACCGCATGTTGGATATCGGTGACCTTGACCTTGATATTGTGAAAATGACAAAAAAAATTACAAAGTAAATTAAAATGTTTCCAAAAATGTATAAAAACTGCTAAAAACTATTTTTAAAATATTACTATCTTACTAAAAAAATGTTATAAGAAATTTAAATTTCGAATGTTTTAGCTTAGAGGGGATGGATGACTGGAGCCGATCAGCCACTAAGTATTGATGTCACCCAACCACCGTATTACATTCAAGTGACCTCATACTTTACAGTTTACCTTGACCCTATGTCAGTGACCTTGAATAAAGATGAACCCCAACAAGTAAAAAAATAGAAAATTATAAAAATATACACTTAACAAATCTATAAAAAACTTACATTTACGGAGGTTCCCTCAGCACCATGTCCAGAAGACGACTGACCCTCACCAATGTTTCTCATTGGTTGATTACTTGTGTTCGCTTCTCCACACAAGTGTTTAATATTGGTTGTTTACTCACGCTCGTTCGAGCCACCACCAATGTTTCTCATTGTATTAATATTTCCCTCCTCAACCCTCTCACCTTTTGCTCATTCTGTAGAATGAACTCGTGCCGACTGACTCCTGCCAAGATGTTACTGATTTGCTGGTTCAACAACAAGTAACCTATAAGGCATGAATATATTAATTTAAATATGGATATAATTCATCGCATTCATTGAATGTCGTGTCAGGTATCAGCCATTTGTCATATGAGACATGGCCGATGCTGTTTAACAAGTTATTGCCCGATGAGTTCTCGAGCTAAACGCGAAGACGCTGGATAACTTGCCATCTATACCGCTCACTCGCGAGCATGCTCATGATAGTCGATGTAGCTCCATCCGATCGGGACGCGAACCGATGTCTCACTCGCCATCATCTTTGATGTCCAGAAGAAGGTCGCCCCTTTGCAAAGCATTTCGTTTCAGATAATGATGTTTTAAGGAGCTAGTCTTATTCTCCCGGAAAAGCCTTCTTGCAATTCATTTGAAATAAAAAAAAAGTGGGAGCACTCTGAGAAATTCCACATACACGTTTTGCCTAGAAAAAAACGCAGGTACTATCATACGTACATATATCCAGTAGGAATATATAAAATTATGTAAAAAATTAATTTCAATTTTCTATATTTATATATANTCATACGTACATATATCCAGTAGGAATATATAAAATTATGTAAAAAATTAATTTCAATTTTCTATATTTATATATACATAAACAACTACAAGCATGATAAAATAATATTTTTATTCGACGTCATTAAAGAGGGTCAGAAGTCAAATGTCAAGATTAAGGTCACTTGGATTTCATATGGTGGTTGTGAGACGTCATAACATGGTGGCTGATCCGATCTCGTCTCCCATCCCCTCTAAAACAAAACATTCGAAATTTAAATTTTTCATAAACCTCTTAATAATGTTTTTATATTTTTTTAAATAATATTTGCAGCATTTATAAATATTTAGAATTTTGCAAATGTTTGGGTTTAATGCTATTTAAGGTCATTGGCACGAGGTCAAGGNCATACGTACATATATCCAGTAGGAATATATAAAATTATGTAAAAAATTAATTTCAATTTTCTATATTTATATATATGTACATAAACAACTACAAGCATGATAAAATAATATTTTTATTCGACGTCATTAAAGAGGGTCAGAAGTCAAATGTCAAGATTAAGGTCACTTGGATTTCATATGGTGGTTGTGAGACGTCATAACATGGTGGCTGATCCGATCTAGTCTCCCATCCCCTCTAAAACAAAACATTCAAAATTTAAATTTTTCATAAACCTCTTAATAATGTTTTTATATTTTTTTAAATAATATTTACAGCATTTATAAATATTTAGAATTGTGCAAATGTTTGGGTTTAATGCTATTTAAGGTCATTGGCACGAGGTCAAGGNCAGCATTTATAAATATTTAGAATTGTGCAAATGTTTGGGTTTAATGCTATTTAAGGTCATTGGCACGAGGTCAAGGTCAAGGCCAAAGGTAAAACGTAAGGTCACCGATATCCAACACGGGGTTCGTAGTCAGTAACATAATATGATATCTGACTTTTATGATTTCATTCGATTTCTTACCGACTTTTTCTTGGGTGTTTGTTTTCAAGGTGTTTGGGGCCATGGTTACTGGCATCCAACATGGCGGTTGGTTTTTGTCAGAACATGTCGGCCGGCCGGCGCCGGAGCCAGGTGCCAGTTCTGTCCCGTTTAAAATACATTGTCCTCGATTTCTCTAAATCATACTACTATACCACATTAAACAATTAGGCTTTTCAGTTATATATCGAAAACCACTCGACCGAATTCCACCAAATTTAGTTTGAAAGGCATATAATCCTACGCTATGTACACACGTGTGATTTAAATAAACAAGGCAGTAATTTTCAGAATGGTTGTGATATAAAGAGTTCAGGTAAATTTTCTATACTTACCATTTCCTTTCACTACTTTTGAAGGAACTTGGCATGCTGGGAAATTATATTACAAGCATAAAATGAGCCATTTCCTAGACTCTTTTGTTCGCTATTTTGCAAAGTAGCAGCATATGAGTAAATAAATATCTTACGTTATGTATCTTGAAAAAATAAATATTTTCTCACCAAATTCAGGATATCATGTGGTAGGCGTCCTGAATGGATTATTAGCGTATTATTTCCAAGGCTAATATCGTCTCATTGGGAAAGGTTTGCAGCATATGCAGAATGAGTTGCATGCTAAAGCCTGAATTTCTGTAAAACCATTTTTTTAACATACGTGTGAATTGCCAAGGTTGCAAATATGGCGGAGGCATAAAAACAAATTTGTATAGATACTGGCAATAATACTTTCTTTCACAAAGGCGATTTAAATTTGTTTGTCTACCGGAATGAAAGCAAACAATTGATTTTACCGTTTCTTTTCCTCTTCGGAATTAGAATTGGTCCCTGACCGCAGTGAATTTTTAAATGAAATTTCTGTATGGGACTCACAGAGGCCTACTTGTTTTCAAAATTACGGCCTTGTAAATATTTCAAGTCCACATATGTTAAGAAACTCCAACTTTTATGGATTTCGATTACGCTAGGTACTTATCTTCAAAATGGCGGCAATTAAAATTTTAGGGCACTGCGTTGCACTTTGGGAACCCTTTTACAAATTTAAACCAAGTTTGGTACATTGAGAGTATATGACGTAGGCATCGAATTTAGAAAAGATAATGTTTTTAGTCTGCCATATTGTAAGATAGTGCAATATAAAAAATAAAGCTTTTATGCTATATCTCGTTAAGTATTGTGGGGACAGAAACTGCTGTATGCATTCTGTAATAGTTTAATACGCCATGTCGGCAGCGCAGCAGTGAAGCGGGACTGTGAGGCGCAGTTAATGTAAGTATTAAGTTGTCGGTGAATAGCGATGTTTCCGGTACAGCGCGGTGGAGGCGGGCACATTTGTCAAGTATTTGCCGCGATATTTGTGCACACAGCTCACCAACTCGGTAATGCTATTAGTATACAATCGTCGGCTCGCCGTGCAATGAATACTAAGGACCTCGTTAAATCCTGAGAAACAGAAGGCCGCGCCTCGATATCGCACCATGCACTAAGCATCCTTTTCACACAGGTTCCTTTCCTGTTCGTAAGTATATGCTATATATTTTACATTTCAAGTATGCTTTTCGTTCTATGTTTGCGTACTTTTTTGAGATGTCATTTCCGCGAATCAACGTGTTTGTCTTATNTTCAAGTATGCTTTTCGTTCTATGTTTGCGTACTTTTTTGAGATGTCATTTCCGCGAATCAACGTGTTTGTCTTATCGTAGGTCTTCGGTTATTACACACTTTTAAGTTCTCTGATTACAGTTCTGTTCCTGCTTACGTATAAACTTCCAAAANTCAAGTATGCTTTTCGTTCTATGTTTGCGTACTTTTTTGAGATGTCATTTCCGCGAATCAACGTGTTTGTCTTATAGTAGGTCTTCGGTTATTACACACTTTTAAGTTCTCTGATTACAGTTCTCTTCCTGCTTACGTATAAACTTCCAAAANGTAGGTCTTCGGTTATTACACACTTTTAAGTTCTCTGATTACAGTTCTCTTCCTGCTTACGTATAAACTTCCAAAACTTGTACAAACGAACTCTTGTACTAACAGCTCATCATCGATGCTTCAGTAAGGGGACACTGGTGAGTTGTTGTATACGTAAATATGTAACTACGCTTGGATTATCGCTCTCTTAGTTGTACTACTAATTCAATGACAACTGTTTTCAATGTTCCAGTATGGAATACACTTTAAATAATGGAATTAGTTAGCTCAATTCACTGGAAACATGAACACGAGTTCACGGGCCAACGATAACAATTAAGTATATATAACAACGTGTAGAAACTTTTCCAAAAAATAAGTACAAAATCACATCGATTTGGCAATATGTATATGAAAGTTATCAATATATAACTTACTTCTGCTCGCTTAGTCACAAGAGTGTATCGTTCATTTTCACGTATTTTCCAATGAATGAAACGAAAACATACGTAATCTTTAGTTTTTACATATTTTGCACCTTAATTATCTAGCCAGCAGCATTTCGGTGAGCAATTTACCTGACGGATATTCAGGAAAACACGCTAATTAACGTTCTTTGCAAACCACAGTATAATTAATTTTAGTAAGATTTCTATGTTTCGAGGAAGAATTTTTTCTAAAGCAAAGTTTTCTTGCGTGAGGTTTAGAGTTCTATATTGCATCATGAAAAGTTAGGATGAAATATTTCTGAAAGGAATATGAGAATATCATAAACTCGCCAACGTTGGTTTTGTGTTCGCAATCTCTAAAAATGCCATCCATTAAAAATGGTTCTGATCGATCAAATATTTACAAAATACGTCTTCATTGCGTAAACTAACCATAGAGTACTCTGCTTTTTTATGGACGTTTCAAAACCTATATTGTAATCATACAATTGATACCATCACCTTCTAAATCTGTTAAATTGTGCTGAAACATTAACCAGAGTGAAAGTGATTACACTAGTAAACCATTTACAGTGTTTGATGTGCACAAAGTAACTTGATGATTTTATTAGGAATAAAACAGCGACAGAAAGATGAAGCTTTCAGGAAAACCAACCACATTTATTTTAACTAAATATATAAAGGCGTGTCTGCACCCCAACTGAAATAAAAAAATTTAAATCAAGAAATTTTCCTAAATCCACTTAAAAACGTTTATAAAATACATTTTACGTGCATATTTTATGAAATTACGTCTTACACTTTAATATTCATTTGACTGTTTCGGTAAGAAAGTTTTATGGCTCAGTCTAAATCATCCACTTTGCTGATTATCTCAAATGAGTTATAGCAAATATTTCTGTTGGAAGGGAAAGTTTAACAGAGTACAGAAAATCATCGTATAAGACTTTTGTTGACGTTTCAGTAAAACAAATAATGATCGTAAGTGGCTTCTGAAGTCTATAGCCTTATGAAATACACTATGGTCATGCAATATAAATTCAATTTTTGTTATTCCCTGTGTCTGTGTGTGTACCGAGATATTTGTTTCCCGTAGTAACTGTGTTTTAACTGAAGGCCCCCGGGCACGCCTATGTAGAGGCACACAACGCACCCTCCGTATTAACCCCTCTCTGGGGCTGCGGAGGTGTAGTGGATAGACTACGTGCCTCCCACCTAAGCGAACAGGACTCAATTACCGGTGGGGTCACTCCCGGATTTTCGCAAGTCGGAATCATGCCGAACTAAGCCGCTGGTCGTCGGGTTTTCTCTGCTCTTGCACGATTCACGTTTTAGTTAGACATTATATATTCGGAAGCTATGTTATGATTTTCATGTATACATGTTAACGTTTTAATAATGAGAACTTTTACAGTCTAAGTTATATAGGCGTAAAATGTTGTGTGACAAAGAAAACATTGCAAAATAATAGCGTTCTAGATTTATAAAAAAAATTTGGAGGCACGTAAGAGATGCTCCCAATTGAGATCATTCGAGAAAAGCAAAGATAAAACTACAATTGCCTACCCGCTCCCATGCCTTTTCCCCACTAGAGCTTGTACGAGACCAGTCGAAACGCCAGTTACCCCTGTGCCCCAGTGTCTGTGATTTGGAACACACCACCCGACAACAATGGGTCTGCCTTCCTCTGGACATCATCTAGGTTCTACTGGACTCCACGACAGACAATGTTGCAGCATACATGGCAGTGCGAGGAGACGCAAGCACTAGTGAAGATGGCAGGATGGCGTATTACAGATCCTTATGTAATTGCCCTGCTTCTCTGTTTGTGTAATCATGAATATTACTCATCTCTATCACTTCCTTTATAACGTTTCAGTACCGTCCAATGCATCTGTCTGTGTGTGCTATTTTGATTGCCCGGCAGTATATATTACAACATTTACGTTTCATTTTTTGCCTACAACAAATTTATCTAAAGATATCCAAATTTAATAAAAATTCGACCATGGTTTTAAAAACATTGGTAATAAAATCGCATTTTCACTGAAGTGCTTCAATGTTATAGTGCTCTACGCTGGCTCGTTGCAACACTGTATGTTATAATCACGTTTTCTAAATGTTAATTATTATATTCTTATTTGAACTGACGATAAACATGCCACACAATTTTAAACTATAAAGACTACTTTTTTGACAATATACATTTAAAAGACGTATCCGGTTTTCGTAACTATTTTGCTGTACAACATAACTGCGCTATAACTATACCACTTGAGATTGAGTAGTAAGAGTTAAGTAACTAATAAAATTTTCGTTAATGCTAACAGTGACGAAATATTTAACGCTTTCCCTTATAAAAAAAGTGCAGGTTTCACATGGCGCATAGATCAGTAGCGTGCACGTAGCAGTCTTATTTCGAGACTCGGTCCATCACTTCTCTAGTGTTGTAAAGAATTTATAACGTCTACATTTGGCGCTATTCTGTGTTTGACTTAGTTACCGGCACTGAGGCAGCCGGCAGTGCCTCGCCGGCGTGTATGGCGCTGACAGCTCGCGGAGATAGAGTGCTGTCCGCGCGGTAGGTCAGTGTTATACTGTGTGGCCCGGCCTGCTGTCAAGTGCGTGTACTCGGGTACTGGCCAGCTCCAGGCCCGGGTTACACAGTCCAAGCATCGCCAATCTGCAGTCTCGGCCACCGGGTAGCGAGGTGGCGTGTTGGCACCAAGCCAGGGAATCGCTGTCCGCGCGGTAGGTCAGTGTTGATACCTGCCAATTCTGAAGTTTGGAAGTAGATATTGAATCTGCTCTGCGGCGTGAGGCGCCAGCACTTGATGCTAGCCCTCAGTGATGGGCGTAGGAATACGTCGACACTGTTGTCTCTAGGTCCAATTTAGTAATAAATTACACTTTATTTGGGAGTTCACATAATCGAGTTTTATTGTTGCTTGAACTGGTTAACTGGTACATGAACTCACGAGACAAACTCCCCTCCCCTTTTTCTATGTAGGCTACGTATGGTTTGACGCCGCGATTNGCAGTAATCTTCACACCTGGTGTAGGACTACTTATCTGACACTGCGGCGCTGTCTTCCCTCGGCTGGCGACTTGGAACTGCTCTCGCACTTGGTGGGCATCTCGGTGCCTGGCCTCGATGTTCCTCCTTCTCGGGTCCACACAGTACTCTGCCTCTAACGACGGCCGGCTGCCGGCCGTGGTCGTCTGCTCGCGGATTCACTCCGTCCTCCTCGGTTTCCGTCGGCCGACTGCCTTGGGTTTTCTCGGATGCTTCCCGCTGTACATCCTGTTTGACGGCCTCCGACTGAGGTCTACGCCTTGATGCATTCTCGATCCTCGACTGACTCCCACCGGCTGACTCGTTCATGTTTCTCACTGACTGCTCGCGTCTGACTGCCATCGTCCGGCTCCGAACCGGACGTCTCGCTCTAGGTCCTCCAACTGACTGACCTAACTGCTCGATCCTCGACTCACTGCGACTGACTGACTCGTCGACGTCTCTCAACTGACTGCCCGATCCTAGCACTGACTGATCCATTCCTCCCTCCTCCTCGCGGTTTTGTAGGCTCGATCGCCATATTCAACTTGCTTCGTCCCTGCACATGGTCGGGCGCTTGTCGTGTCCCCCTGGGTTATAAAACACGTGTTCGGTGCACCAGATCTCCACACTTCGGTCCGACGTCGTCCATCGACTCTGGTATTGACGTTTTATTGTTTCGTTCTGCATGTTCTACTTGGTGGGTGGCCTTTGGTTCAGCGCATGTGGTCCTTCCCTTGTCCCTGGATATTGCTATATTCTCCCAGCATGCCCGCTAAAAGCTCTCAACGTTTATTGCTGACACTAGCCCGGGACAGACTCAGCCGCTGGTGTGGGCTCTTGGTGTCCCTCGGACAGCTGCAAAACGTAGCTGTGTCCGCACCCTGGTGCCTTCTGTTGTCTCCGGATGTTGTCTGCACGTGCAGGGACCGTTGCACGTGCAGAAACATTTGGTAGCCTGCCTTTGAATCTGCAAGACGCGGTTGCGCCTCCCTGTCGGTATTCTTTTGGCATGTCCCCAAAACCCTTAATCCTTATTGCGGTCGTCCGCCTGTGAGCTTCGCCAGAGTGTGTGTTCTGACGAATAAAATATAGGGATGCAGAATGCGTCAGTGTTATATTGTGTGGCCCGGCCTGCTGTCAAGTGCATGTACTCTGGTACTGGCCAGCTCCAGACCCGGGTTACACAGTCCAAGCCTCGCCAATCTGCAGTCTCAGCCACCAGATCGCGAGGTGGCGTGTTTGCACCAAGCCAGGGAGTCGCTGTCCGTGCGGTAGGTCAGTGTTATACTGTGCGGCCCGGCCTTCTGTCAAGTGCGTGTACTCGGGTACTGGCCAGCTCCAGGCCTGGGTTACACAGTCCAAGCCTCGCCAATCTGCAGTCTCAGCCACCGGGTCGCGAGGTGGCATGTTTGCACCAAGCCAGGGAGTCGCGGGCCAGACGCCGGGAGAGTAGTCGCCTCCATCGTAGGTCGCTTGAGTTCTCGCGAGGAACGCGGTTCCGCCTACGGCGAGGTTTTCTATTACGGCGTTCAACTGTGCACCACGGGAAAGCGCCGAAATAAGGTGCGTGGCGCGGGATTGACTGGATTACTGTGTAGTGATAGAGACTCCAGCCAACAGAGATGTTGCCTCCCCCCCTGTTCCCAAGGAGTTAGAAGGGCTTTCGAGGTGAGCGTGGGATGGTAGAACAATGTGAGCAGTAACCTGCTAAAGCCCCTTTAGATAGATGATCAGGAAATTTCAGATGTTTAGCTAATTTTATTTTTCTTAGTTGTAAAGTTGTTTCAATTGTTATGGTAAGCAGAACAGACTTATTATTGAGTTTTCGTTTAAAGTAAAATTATTATCTGTTTAGATAACTATTTTAGAAGTGATGTTTATTCGTTTTGAAAATGCTTACGCTGCCTTATTTTATGGTTTAGTTAACGCCACCCTCTAAATATAAGTTAAGGTGTAGACTAAGAGAAGATTACGGAATATAAAAGAGATAACGAGTTACAAGAAGTGGTACTTCCCCTTTTTTATTTAGTAATGTTTTGATACCATCTGAGCTGTAATTTTAATACGCCCCCACCCGAGTATATTAAGGTACGGGTTGCATATATGGGAATGAGTTGGGGGAGTGCATTTACCATGAAAATACGGATGGATTAGTACAGATATGATCTGTTAGGCACTTTGTCAGACACTTTGTCGCAATATATGGCCTAAGAAAGTGTACACAGCCGGCATTAAGAATTTCTGAAACTTTGCACTGTTATAAAACATTCACTGGTTACGGACGTCTACTTCTTGGGGCAATAAGTCCTCATGTGTTCACTCAACATATAGAGTAGTAAAAACAGCTTGCGTGAAATTACGTCTATCAGCCGCAGTTCACTGATTATGAGTGGCCAAATATGTAACGTCTTAAATTTCTGTGTACGAAATAAACAGAAGTTCAAAACATTTATTCCTTACCCACAAATATATAAACGACTTTAATACATCAAAGTAAGATTTTTGCGTTACTGGCAACTTTAATGTACGTCATTAAGTGGGCCCATTATGTACTAGAGCCTACTAATAACTAAGGTTTCTTGTTGTACTATTGATTGTAGGTGCAAAGAGAGCAACATTTCCTTTACAATGACAAACTACACTCTTAATCTTACTTTTCTACACAGTCACTAGAGACCTGTGTGTTAACGACACTAAGCCGTATGACCCCCTCTCTGTAGAAAACCCCGGTCTTGATAACTCATCCAGCCTTGGACAGTATCCTACACGCCTGTGCCTGCCGGAAATGTCACCCACCAAGACGCGTGTATGTCTTTACAGTGGTCTAAGCAAGTGATATCTGATATGGACAAATGTAAGCTGTAAGTGAGATCTGGCGTTATACAGATGAGTGTAATTTATAACAGTAAGATATTATTCTGCGCTATGTAAGCAAGTGGATTAATCTACACATGCCCCTTTCTACTTTCCTGCTTAACCTTCAGGAAACTGCAAAGGGAATACTTAAAAATGTTTCTTTATAAAATATTTACAATTTATTTTCGTTCTTTTGAATATAACTATTTAATATGATAGAGTAAACATGACGGCAGTATATATATATTTATATATATATATATATACACACACACTGAAGAGCCAAAATACTGGTACACCTGCCTGATATCGTGTAGGGCCCCCCGGGCACGCAGAAGTGCCACAAGACGACGTGGCATGGACTCGACTAATGTCTGAAGGTATGCAGGAGGCAATTCCCACCATGAATCCTGCAGGGAAGTCCACAAATCCAATCTGCGCTAATTTGAGAAAGGGTTGCACGTCTGTCACGTTTAATGATTCTCGTCAGTCGTCGTTTTTCCCGTTCTTTCACGATCATTTTCCGGCCGCAGCGATGTCGAAGATTTGATGTTTTACTGGATTCCCGATATTCACGGTACACTCGTGAAATGGGGTTGTACGCGAACATCCAAATGTTATCGCTACCTCGGAGATGCTATGTCCCATCTCTCGTGCGCCGTCTATAACACTACGTTCAAACTCACTTACATCTTGATACCCTACCATTGTGGCAGCAGTAACCGATCTAGCTGCCGACCGCATCGCGTTACTCTGATCAGTTCCATACCTCTGTTATTTGCATACGCACGCCTATACCAGTTTTTTTGGCTCTTCAGTGCATATGATTTTTTTTTCTTTTCCTGAAAAACTTTTTATTGCCTGAAAATCCGCACTAAATCTCTGTGCAAGTGAAAAGCGGATCACTGAAAATGAAAACATGAGAGAGTAATTTGAATAACATTACATCCATAACTGATTCCACAAATAAAATATACTCTGTTTCAGTTCTCTTTATACTGTAGGAAATATTACCTGTTAACTACACAGTCAATCAAACTATCACTCATTAATTCTTCACAGTGAAATAAAAAGTTGGAAAACATGATTATTGTTAATACAACTGGAATATAAAATGTAATAAACATTTACTATAACGAATTTAAAAGGTTCTTCCAAAAGGCGATTGCAATATGACTCTCTGAAATTTACGAGTATCGTTATTTAAAACAATAGGATTTTGAGTTTTATCTTACCCTGTCTGTCGACAAATAAATATGGCATAAAAGTTTTCTCAAAGTTATAGTCACGTCTACGAGAGCAGCACGAGTTCAGGGTTTGGATCAGTATTAATGCATAGGAACCGAAGGTAACAAACATCGAACGGTAAAGTTACATATTAAATTCTAATATTTCAGACGTGTAATTGAAGTAGGTGACACGTGCGTCGGCAAGAAGCGTGATCACACACAATGATGGCTGGAGGCCCTGGAGACCTTCATTAAGTGCAACATGACAGAAGGTCAAGTGCCACAGAGTAAGTTATAGAAACAGCACTTAGAGAAACTTTTAAGAACTTACATTAAGGCAAAGGGAATTTCAACGACAAGAGGCTGAAAGGTAAATCTAGAAAAAAACACGTACTTACAATACTAACCTACGACCTCAGCCTACACTGAGATAGAGGCACACACATTACAAGAAGTCAGAGCAGAGGATAGGAACTGCATGCCTGTTATGAAGCTCAACGCACACGACCTACAATCGCTGGACAGCCGAGAGAAGGACGCATTCCCAGGGTGAGACTTAGAGGGAAGTGGGGGGAGAGGGAAGCAAGGAGAAGGGAGAACGAGCAAGGAGGAAATGCCTGGAGAGATGAACACCACTAGAGCACCTCGTTGGCGAACTGCTGAAGCGGGTAGAGCAAAGTGGCGCGGCGCGTGCACAGTTCCAAGTAGAGGCACAACAAAGTCAATTCGTATTTCTTTGCTGAGATACGCGCATACACACAAACATTAAAGTTCAGATAATTTACTACGAAGTCCCCTTAACTGTCGCAGGTCGTGACAGTAACTGCAGGCGAAGCAGATTTTATGCATCCCACATTATTTTAGCTATCACCTTGCCGGCTGAGCACTTTCCTTTGATCTTATTACTCGGTGGCGATTTCACCTGTTTACATTTTAACGAGTTTAAAGACGATAAGTTCGTATAACTATTTGCCTACTGCGTTGCTTGCTGTAGCTTTAAATCCATAGAACTTACAGTATTTAATCTTTGGATATAACTTACTATAAAAGACGTAATTTTCTCCAACAAAATGTTAGCCTCGTTAGGTCCTCCATATAGGAAATAGTGGCATCACATCTCAGCATCTTCTGNATTTTCTCCAACAAAATGTTAGCCTCGTTAGGTCCTCCATATAGGAAATAGTGGCATCACATCTCAGCATCTTCTGAACCAAGTCACCACATTTGGCATGAAAGAAGTAACACGAAAAATCAACTGAAATTTGTAGCACATTCACTTTTTTTAAAATATTACGGTGCTATATTTTGGTATTACATGCAAAACCACTGTAACTTGTCTAAATCAAATTTGGAGTAATACATTGAGCCAAATTACGCCAATAGCTCCAATCAATCTTCATTTATGAATGTAGAACCTCAGAAAAAATACGTTCATAGGAAAAAGTATACCAATTTTCCATCAAATGTACTGGAAAACTCCTACTCGTTAACCCACTTTTAAACCACAAAATTGTACCAAGCTTCCGATAATTTTCTTAATTATATAAATGTATAGAAATTATTATCGTCCTGGCATGAGCTTACGCATGTTTCATTAAAAGTAAGTGACAACACATACAATGGGTAAAAATTCAAAATTACTGGCACAATGGATTACTTAATTTCCAGCAACCACAATGATGTTTAGTGTTCGAGCAGGCGGGTGAAGAACCCCAGCAGTGCAAGGATAACATTGTATGTGCAGAGGTGATGTTGTATAGAGCGGTGTCGCAGGTTATCTGCAGCAATGAGCGGACGAGGGACGTGAAGGCAGCTACAGGACGACGTCCAATCTCGCGAGGTGGTTACCCAAGTACAGTAGCTTACAATGGAGCACTGTACATCATGCACAACTCAACACAAGGTAGGTCGCACTCTTACATAATAATCAGACAGTTACTATATACCCTGCTCAAGTTTTACTTTCAGAATATTACTCCGCCTCATGCAAACATAGCTGAACTATTTACACCAAATGGCAGCGCACTTCATTCGTGCGCAGTCACTTCAATAATATTTTACATAAGAACTATTTCTTACTAGGCATTACCAACACACCTATTTTATCCCTGTTTTCATTCATATTAAATTTAAAATAAATATTTTAATTTGTTGATAAGGTATAAATAAATATTCAATTTAACCAAAAATTAGACACTTTTACGTTAATAGAAGTATAACAAGATTAAGATTCCAATCATATTTACGAAAGCACCAAGTACGTCAAACATGGGGTGATTAACTCCCACTGAGTAAGTGCTACTCTGTAACGCAGTGTTTTGAAGTTTCAAACCAAATTATTAAATTAACTGTACTACAAAAATTCTGCGGCAATAATGTTCTGGAGAATAATGACGATAACTAAATGGTAAGAGTAGAATTCAAGCGAACATATCCTAGAAAACATAGCAAAACATATGGTAGAAATAAATTAATTGGACGAAACCCTCATAATACGCTGCGATTTCCTAAAGTAAAAATTGTTGTGGCAAAAACAAAGAAGGGAAAACGTAGAGTATTCCCACTACAAAGAGCAGTGTTAGGTGAAACACAGCAAGATGTCTGTAAAGCCTGTGGCGGTGGCAGAGACGAGTGGCCGAGGCAACGACCAGGCACTGCCTTTACTGGATGACAGCGAATAACCGAACTCAATACTATTTGTTCCCAATACATATCAGAAGCCCGCCAGTCAGAAATGCTCTTTGAAAGTCTTCCAGTGAGAACCACTCTAAGATAATGTGGCACATACTTGCTGCAACTAGCATATTCATACTAACTGTTGACAAGTCAAGGCATTTATGGGGGCTTCAAAAATATGTAGTCCAAAATAATAATCCTATTTCCTCATTTATGTTCAAATCGTACATTCTTCAAATTCTCTGAGCTTAAAACTGCAATTCCTAAAAACATTTGTCTTAAGTGTTCTTTCTCCGTTTCGTTTGTTAGTTATTCCAAATTGAATAACAAATATGTGTAGGATTTAATATGTTTGTTTCGGAATTAAGTTTAATTATTTACGTACATTAACTGAAACCACATATTAAGGTTTAAAGTATAATAGTATCAAAGTAATTAGAAGTAATAACTAAGATATTTATCGAAATAAAATGTGTAACTATTACCATAATATTAAGAACATGGTGTCAATACAGTGGCAATTTTTTTAACAGGGTAAGGTATTGCCACATTTGTAATAAAAAAATGAAATGGGAATCTATAAAGAAAAATATAAAATTTATATTAAAGTATATAATTATGTAATAACATGGTACCAGTGTGCACATGTTTCAGCAATCAATATAAAATAATATCTATTTATGTGTGGCTCCCTGCTATGATCCAAATTCATATCAATGAAAGCTGTTGTAATCATGTTTCTGCAGTTTAGTGATACATTATTCATGGTACAATTTTAAAAATATCGCTATTATGACCGGCATATGGTCCAAAAGTAAAGAGCAATACAAAGGTGATCGCGAAGATAACGGTATTCGATGCTGGCGACGTGTGATGTTGATGACATGCGATGCTGGTAATGTGCGATGTTGATGACATGCACTGCTGGCGATGTGTGATGTTGGCGATGTGCGATGTTGGCGATGTGCGATGTTAGTGATGTGCGATGTTGGCGGTGTGCGATGTTGATGACGTGCGAAGCTGGTGATGTGCAATGTTGATGACATGCGATGCTGGTAATGTGCGATGTTGATGACATGCACTGCTGGCGATGTGTGATGTTGGCGATGTGTGATGTTGGCGATGTGCGATGTTGGCGATGTGCGATGTTAGTGATGTGCGATGTTGGCGGTGTGCGATGTTGATGACGGGCGAAGCTGGTGATGTGCAATGTTGATGACATGCGATGCTGGTAATGTGCGATGTTGATGACATGCACTGCTGGCGACGTGCGATGTTGATGACATACGATGCTGGCGATGTGCAATGTTGATGACATGCGATGCTGGTAATGTGCGATGTTGATGACATGCACTGCTGGCGATGTGTGATGTTGGCGATGTGCGATGTTGGCGATGTGCGATGTTGGCGATGTGCGATGTTGGCGATGTGCGATGTTGGTGATGTGCGATTCTGGCGACGTGCGATGTTGATGATATGCGATGCTGGCAATGTGCGATGTTGATGACATGCGATGCTGGCGATGTGTGATGTTGGCAATGTGCAATGTTGGTGATGTGCGATGTTGGTGATGTGCGATGTTGGTGATGTGCGATGTTGGCGGTGTGCGATGTTGATGACGTGCGAAGCTGGCGACGTGCGATGTTGATGATATGTGATGCTGGCAATGTGCGATGTTGATGACATGCGATGCTGGCGATGTGTGATGTTGGCGATGTGTGATGTTGGCGATGTGCAATGTTGATGACATGCGATGCTGGCGATGTGCGATGATGATGATATGCGATGCTGGCGATGTGCGATGTTGATGAAATGCGATGCTGGCGGTGTGCAACGTTAATGACATGCGATGCTGGCGATGTGCGATGTTGATGACATGCGATGCTGGCGATGTGCGATGTTGGTGACATGTGATGCTGGCGATGTGCGATGTTGGTGACATGTGATGCTGGTGATGTGTCATTCTCGTGATAAGCTATGCTGGTGATGTGCGATGATGTTGACAAGCGATGCTGGTGATGTGCGATGATGTTAACAAGCGATGTTTGTGACATGCTATGTTGGTCTTATGTGATGTTAAAAATATGCAGCACCAATAAGACCGATATTTTCTATACAAATATAGTTTATATTTTCGATATAATGCGATCGTCTTTGAATACTCTCCGGGGGGATTTATCGCACCTATAAAGATATGGTCAACATGTTTCTAAAGGATTTTGAAAAGTCGGTAACGTGTAGCGACATTCTTGTGTTTGTGCAGCAATGTGGAAGACGACACTGTTGAGCCGGTTACGCAGTGTCTGCAAGTTTCCAGGAGCTCCGGCTTTTACGAGGGCGAGCGAGTTCAGTCGCTCAATTCAGCTATGAAATTGTTATGAATATTTTACGACGACGCCTTTGCCAGACGTTGAAACTGGAGACGAGGTTTTTGAATATCAGCCGAGTTTTAACTTGCAACTTCAAAGCGCCATCACGCTGATTCACGGAGGGAGGAAATAAAGTTTGTCGGCATTATGCGCGCAGAGTTAACTTTGCGCAACTCAGCAGAGGCAAGTGTTGCCTATCTGACAGTACTTCGACGCGCACGTCGCTCTGTAATCCAAAGCAGTGAGAAAGCCTCAACCTTCAACTATACGAGCAAGAGGTAATGGCGAGGAATTTCACTTAATATTAAAATTTTTTGTGCATATCGTCCACCTTAGGAATAAACTTCATTATGACGAACACAAATGAATAGTTCAGACGTTCTTTAAAAACGTTCTGTAAATATGCGTCAAAAACTCGCAAGACAATGAAGAGTGGAAATAAGAGTTTTGTGTAGCTCTTGACGAGATCTCGAAAGCAAATAAGGGTGAAAAGATACGGAAATTGAGCAGTGCAGGAATACAAGGGTGAGGGATATGGGAGATCCCCGAGAAAACCCGCAGACCAGCAGAATCATCTCGCACGATCCCCACATGCGAAAATCCAGGTGTGACACCGCCGGAAATCGAACCTAGTTTGTCTTGGTGGAATGCGAACGCCCTACCCACTACAACACCGCGGCAAAGTGCAATGGATTGAAATAAAGCTATGCATTGTTTGGTAGACGGCAATATGAGAATCGATTTCATTATATACCAAAGTCTTTCAAATAAAAAAGAAATTACTCATATGAATAATAAGCCTACTTTTCTCAACATGGGTGGCATTTTTAAATTACTTCTTAAAAATTGAATGGTAGGTAGGAATTGACTTATTTTTGACAGCAATGGCAATATAAATGAAACTAGAAACTTATGCAACAATAGTGAGACAATTACAGATACACAAGGGACTTGAACACAGAAAACCTTGTACAATAAACTACCGTGCAATCCACTTCGGATTCGGAGCATCAACTTCGGATTTAATCAGTCTAATGTTTCAAACTATAGAGTTTAGTAACCTAAAATATTTAGAGAACCGTCATTATGAAAACAAGTTACTGAGTCACTTAAAACCTACGGCCTACTGTAGCGCTACTTGTGTGAAGCATTTGGTGGAAATTGGTTGTTTGGTTACTGAGATATAAGATAAACACATTTTTTATATGTAGGGCTAACATACAAAATGGCGGAGAAATAAGCCTCTGCATAGACATATCTCATGGTTGTAATAGGCACTGTCAGCATACAAATTAAATTTAGAGTTCGTTTTGTTAATAACATCTACTGAAATAAAATATTTATATACCCACCATTTAGACAATAAGTTTCTGACGTACTTAACACACACCAGTTTACGCCACCTGCTGCAGTACAGTTTGATAGCCAAATTTTGTAAGAATCTATCAATCGTTTATCAAGATATGGCAGAAAAAACACATTTATTAACGTGTTTCTATCTCACAAAATGTATGAAAAAATATGCCCCAAGTAGATACAGTTGATATTTGTAATATCTACCATACAAATATAATTTGGAATTGATTACATGGTTTCGACGATATCCCATTCTAAGATATAAATAAATATATGACCACCATTTTGAAGATGAGTGTGTAAAATACTTGAAACATATAACTTAACATAACTTGCTTCGGGACTATGTGTTTGCCTAATTGTATAGGATTCGGAGAAACGTTTTCTGAGATATGACATAAAAACTTACTTCATTTACTCGCATGGCCCTTTAAAAATGATAACATGGTTTCGACGATAAAGCATTTAAAGCTAAAATAGTAAAATGCCTACCGTTTTGAAAATAAGTGTCTGACATACTTTAAACACGCAATTTTACATAATTTGCCGCAGTACCACTTGTTTGCGAAATTTGATAGGAATTGGTCAATTGTTTACCGAGACATAACAAAAAATATATTTACTAGCATGACACTGTCTTACAAAATGACCTACAAAACATGTTCCATGCAGATACAATTGATTGTTTCCATATATACTGCCAGCATACAAAGTTATGTTTGAATTGTATTAGATAGTGTCACGGGGCGAGAGCACTCGGAGGAAACCTATCCACCTCTTGACAGTGACCAATGCATCTTTCTCCGTCCACAACATCAATGTCAATGTATGGACAAATACACTCTTTAAAACCTTGCGAAGATATCACAAATACGTTGGAATACTTTAGTAAAGAATCCCATACCTTAGGAACAAATGACAAGATGAATAATCCCAAGTTGTGAGAAATTAACAATTGATGCCAATTCTGTTTTAACCCTATAAATGCGGGCTAATATATATATATATATTTTTTCTAAAATTGCCACAAAAATTTTAATACAAATTAAGGAAAGATTCTTTGAAGCATTTCAAACCGTTTGAAAGAAGTAANACAGTGACCAATGCATCTTTCTCCGTCCACAACATCAATGTCAATGTATGGACAAATACACTCTTTAAAACCTTGGAAAGATATCACAAATACGTTGGAATACTTTAGTAAAGAATCCCATACCTTAGGAACAAATGACAAGATGAATAATCCCAAGTTGTGAGAAATTAACAATTGATGCCAATTCTGTTTTAACCCTATAAATGCGGGCTAATATATATATATATATTTTTTTTTTTTNAACCCTATAAATGCGGGCTAATATATATATATATATTTTTTCTAAAATTGCCACAAAAATTTTAATACAAATTAAGGAAAGATTCTTTGAAGCATTTCAAACCGTTTGAAAGAAGTAAGATTAAAATTTCACACTGGATATTATTGGGCTTAAGTATAATTACAGAATAAATGCTTAAATATATTAAATGCCCATTATAATAATAGTATTTTAAAGTATCCTCTCTATGAAGCCCACGCCTTGTTCTCTCTAGAGCAGTCTTCAGACCAGGGTATCTGCAGTCTAGCCGGCCCCTCCAGAGTTCGTGACGTCAGGTGTTGACGAAACTTTATAAAGATAGCGCTGATCGTCTTGGCGGCGCAATCACAGCCCGATGACGTAGTAGAAGTGTCGCACCGTCTCTAGGCAACGACGGCCAGGTGCTGAAGAAAGGATGTTGTGGATATGGAGGGGGTAACCCCTCGTCATCGTACAGTCGACCAGTTGATCGCGGTGCGGAAGCCAGGCCTCGACCTGCCGCCCCGCACCGCCGGGCGTCGAACGGAGTCATACAGAGGAATGTTGAATAACGCAGCCGACATCCCTCGTAGGACACACAATTCAGCAGCACCGTAGGCGAGAATTGTGAGATGTTCAACATACAAGGTAAAGTTTGAACATTTATTAAATTACGAAAAGCTACATACAAAATTAATTTGATGCTACCAAACTTCAAGGTACTGCCTGGTTCGTGTGATTGATGATGTTTTTAATTAGTTAACAATCGTGAGCTGCTTAAAAAAGACAATGTGCTATAGATTGTCACCGCATTATGTTTCTGAAGAAAACCATTTCAGATATTGCAAGTTGAGATTTAACATCTCGTTTCACACCAAAGCGAGAAATGTTCGTCTGGTAAAAATAACAACCAAATCAACTGCACACATTTGAAAGATTTAACTACGCAGCTGATCTCAGTAAACATCTTGTTCAAACTTTTAAATATCGTTGTTATAAAAATTAAGAGAAAACTTTAAAAACAATTTAGGATGTCTTCCATAGTACTGTTCGAACGGCAGAAAGGTGGGAATTTTTTTTCAAAGTAGCAAGGGTTTTAACATTTGAAACGAGGTGACATCAAAGACAAGATACAACAAAGATGCAATCAACTAGCGTGTTCAATGTACACTGTAATAACTGCCAAAATGCTAAGTCGGGTTCAAATCGGATTAAAGAATCCTTGCATAATACATTTAGGTAACAGAAACTGCAAAAATGCAGCAATTTTGATAAAGCGTAGCTCATACACAAAGTTTGTAGAAAGCATTTTCCCTTATTTAAATGCAGTATTGTTATTCCTGTAGAGTTATATGCCGTACTTTGAAACAACTACTGTAACTGGCCAAGTTAAGTACGGCGGGCACTACAGTAAATAACAGCTTCAGTCGTTCGCCATTTTGTAAAGGCGCTGTCACAAATATCAGTTTTTATGTGTTTACAAATACATAACATCTCAGGGACTTCTTGACCGTTATCCATCAAGTATAGTGGAAAACTCCACATGATTGGATATTTTAGACACCAATGAGCATAGTGTTCAAATTTTTAGGTATCTCAACAGTGTCACATACATGCGTGTGTCTGGAAAGTAAGCCCATTGTTAACAGCATCTTCTAGTTTACCACTTAAATCACAATGTATTAAATATTGAGGCACGACATTTTGGCAACCCTGAAATAAGTTTTTAAATGAATGACTATAGTTAGGAAAATGGTTTACATAGCTCAGAGATTCCTTGATTACTAGGCTCGTTTGTAACTCAACGAGGAAAAATTGAGGGGTGGGGATGAAAGTTATTTCGCTGACAACGAATGAAAATATGAACAATCATCTATCTATTGGTCGATCACAGACAAAAAAAAACTTAGATATAAAGCAGTTACTTGAAAATATATTTTGTAATTATTATAGGCTGGAATCGCACTGACACAATGAGTGTAAAGTTATTTTCTATTACGTGTATACATTTTCTCCCCGTAGTAAAACATTAAAGAATGAGTTAAAAGTTGCATTTTTTGTAGTACGTGTAACTATACACAAAGACATTTCAAAGTATACGTACAGTGGGTTTGTTATTTTATAAACACATGGTGATTTTTAGCCTCAAACTGAAGAAAATATCTCGTTCCTCGGACGTGTACAGTTATGGTAATTTTGGTAGAAACTCTGCCACATATAATTCGTGTAAAAACGAAACCTATTGACACTTCCTCCAGTTACAATACACAAGGCAGCAGCACTGGAAAGCGCTGTAATGTTAGAAAAATCTTCATGAAATTACTGGTAAAAACGAAAAAATTATTTTAAAAAATATCCTTAATATAACGGACTTAGCAAATAAATTCTTGAATTTCGTGGAGCTGCCTTTGAATACACAGAAATATACTTAAGAAGGTCTGTATTTCTACTTTATGTAATGATTATGCAAAAAAAACGATATACCCATTATGATAATGCTGAAAAGCGACTGTAAAATTTACATTTCAGATGCTGTTCTTGTAATTTTGCCAAAGTAAGTCCACAGTCAGTCACTTAAACGATTTGCGTCTGTTAATCAGTGAAACTTTATTATACACAGTTTTATGGCCAAAATATATTTTGTTTTTCGCGCAGTAGAGAAGTTTTTGAAGATTTTTCCCTTTTCCAGGTGTTCTGGGTAACCTTATCATCTTCGAAGCATAAGTTCAGCGAGGGAACTACCTGAAGCAGGAACACAACTTCCATGGCGGCAGCGTAAAGGACGCTTATTGCGACATCAGTATATTTCCTACACTGCGTACAAAACTACACGAAATGCGTCGAAGTTTCGTATTGTGTGAGCACAGATATCAGTTCCTTTGCCGCGCTCACGAACTGCATTTCCGTACATTATCTACGTTTCAATATATACAGCGTAATGAAGACCTGCGAGCGGTCATCTCGTCGTCGGCGTGGCAAATGCAAAAACGAGAACGTGCGTGTGAGTGCGTGCGCTGGTTGTAGCTGGACGAGGGACACGAATGATGTTCCCGACAATGATGTCCGCTGGCTGGACAACGCAAGATCCGTCTGCCTGGAGCGAAGTCCATCACCTGTGATTGCATCTGCGCACTGCTGTGCCCTTGACGTAGGTCAGTACAGTTCACAGCCATCTGGCCACAGACCAGCAATGTGTTTTACTGTGCACAGGAGATGGCTCAACGTTCAATGAAGCATTCTAAAACCCTTGCTCAGGCACAACACAATGCACCATTTTGGNTGCACAGGAGATGGCTCAACGTTCAATGAAGCATTCTAAAACCCTTGCTCAGGCACAACACAATGCACCATTTTGGGCACATTATTATAATTAATGTGAACCAGAACAAGTCACGGAATCTAACACATATCGCAACAATTATAGTTTGTCAAACATCGCAGTGATGCACCAGCGGATCTCCTCTCATAGCGGCACAGTACTCAAGAAAACTGCGCTATCAAGAAACTGTATAGTGCTCGGTATGCTGTTCACGGTAAAATGAGCACTTTTGAAAGCCCTGNTGCACAGGAGATGGCTCAACGTTCAATGAAGCATTCTAAAACCCTTGCTCAGGCACAACACAATGCACCATTTTGCGCACATTATTATAATTAATGTAAACCAGAACAAGTCACGGAATCTAACACATATCGCAACAATTATAGTTTGTCAAACATCGCAGTGATGCACCAGCGGATCTCCTCTCATAGCGGCACAGTACTCAGGAAAACTGCGCTATCAAGAAACTGTATAGTGCTCGGTATGCTGTTCACGGTAAAATGAGCACTTTTGAAAGCCCTGCTTAAGATCTACTTGTAAGCACAGTGGGCATTCTTCCAGGTTATGAAAGTAAACATTGCAATGTGTTTCGTCACTTTATTCATGCGTCAGTCAATTGAAATTGTAAAATAATTAGAAAAGTTATCAAGATTTAAGTGAGTTTAAACGTAGTGTTATAGTCGGTGCACGAGAGATGGGACATAGCATCTCCGAGGTAGCGATACAATTTGGATTTTCGCGTACGACCATTTCACGAGTGTACAGTGAATATCGGGAATCGGGTAAAACATCGAATCTCCGACATCGCTGCGGCCGGAAAAAGATCGTGAACAAACGGGACAAACGACGACTGGCGAGAATCATTAAACATGACAGACGTGCAACCCTTTCTCAAATTGGCGCAGAGTTCAATGCTGGGGCATCAACAAGTGCCAGCGTGAGAACTATTCAAAGGACCATCATTGATATGGGCTTTCGGAGCCGAAGGCCCACTCGTGTACCGTTGTTGACTGCACGACACAAAGCTTGACGTCTTGCCTGGGCCCGCCAACACTGCCGTTGAACTGTTGATGACTGGAAACACGTTGCCTAATCTGACGAGCCTCGTTTCCAATTGTATCGGGTGGATGGACGTGTACGGGTATGGGGACATCCTCATGAATCCATGAACCCTACATTTCACTAGGGGACTGTTCAAGCTGGTGGAGGCTCTGTCATGGTATGGGGCGTGTGCAGTTGGCGTGAAATGGGACCCCTGATACGTCTAGATACGACTCTAGTTGGGCACAGCGCACCAACGCGTAACGCAAGTGAGAGAGGGTCTATCTTAATGGTTGGACACTGCTCACCAACGCAAGTGGAAGAGGGATGCTGGGAAAATTTGTGCGACAGTAGAAGAGGTTAAAATTTAACACGTTTATTTTTAAAAGGGTGTAGGAGGAGAGAACGTAGGGTGATGGTAAGTATGAAAAGACACGACTTCAGCAGAGAGTTGAATGTAAGGTGATATGAACTAAGTTGCCTTGTTTGCCAGTCTGAGACGGGGGTTGACTGGAGTACTCGGTCAAGGCGACCTCTACGTCCTACCTGCTCATGTGTTTACCATCAGTGGACTTACATAGCTTGTGTATGCACCAGTAGTTACGTGGTGATTATTGGTGGACACTCAGAACTGTTAAACCACGGCGATTAGAGCATCACCAGAGCGGTATGGCCACCGGAACATATGAAATGAGTCGGGCCGCTTCTGGAATGTAACCAGGGCCATGAAAAGTCGGGGTACTGTAATATATACTCTGGCATCTGGAGGGCTGCTTCCTGATTGGTTGGGCTCTTCGGCCAACCACTGGCTGGCTTCCTGCTGATTGGCTGGAGAGGTGGGCTAGTCCTGGTGTGTCGGCGTTCCTTGTAGTCAAGGCCGCCACTCAAACTGAGAATCCCAGCACATGACCACGACCGCGAAAGCGTGCTATCTTTTTTAATAGTGATTTAAGATAGTGTAAGTCGTCGTTAAAATGTAATATTTTGCGAAATCATACTTATTTTGATAGCATATACGAACTATTTTTCACTGTCAAATCTACCCGACTACATCGAGTCCTGACAGATACTGGACTAAATCCTACTAATATTATAAATGTGAAAGTCTATGTGTGTGTATGTTTGTTATCACTCAGTTCCATAACGGCTGAATGGATTTAGATGAAATTTGGTATGTAGGTTCTTCAGGTCCTGGAATAGGAAATAGGACATTTTTTAACCCGGAAATTGTACGGTTCCTTTGGAATAACAACAAAAAAGCTAATTCTGCAATGGCTGAGAACGTGACCGAAAAGTTTTCCCTCTGGTGTCAGAGTTTATCAGGCTGCCAAAGGACCTCTGAAATGACTTGACGACTTCTAGCAATCGATAACAACCGGGACCGAATATTTAACGTGCCCTCCAAAGCCCGGAAGCGCTCAGATGTTTAGCCACTAAACTGTCACCCATTTAAATGTGTGCCGCTGGGAACGTTGCTTATCTTTGGTGTTCGATTAAGATCCCTCAGCCAAGCGCAAAAAGTAGTACCTAGGTACACTTATTTCTAAAGCTACAACTTGATGAAACTCACGTTTTTTTTTAATACATCGACGCTGGAAAGCGGAATTGTGGTAATTACGTGATAGTTGCACAGATACACTCAAAAACCATTACCCTAATTCTTGGCTATCGGGTAAAAATATTTCCTTCCTTTTGGGTTGTCGTAATCACTTAAAAACCTAGGTCAACATAGTATAATTTTATAATTCAGTTTTCACATAAATGAATTGTCTTTTCCCAATTTATTTATTCGTGTATCACTGTAAAACTCAATTGTACCCAGCAGAAGCCAGGCCGATTCGCTAGTCTTTCATAGTTGGCAAATACCGTGTGTATGTGGCAAAGGAGTTGGCTATGAAGTTTAACTAATACACTTTGCAGCCACTCTGTACATGTACATTTGAGACTAAATGTAATCAAAACTACAGGAAAAAATAATTTTTGCGAAGTTAAGTTCTGTACCAGAAACCAATTTACTTGCCAAAAAAGTTTACAATTGTGTTCCGTCAATTTTTTTTTTTGGAGATAAAAGGTATTTATGTCACATGGCGAAATGACAAAAAACATTAAACTAAAAAAAAAAAAAAACATTCTGAATACTTTATTTTATTAGTTGCTCAGGTCAGAGTGATACAGACTGGTTGACAAGAAAAAAAATAACAGTAAAAGGTGGGGGGGGG
>NQII01000695.1:222105-306628 GCA_002778355.1 Clitarchus hookeri
TGTGTGTGTTTGTGTGTTTGTTACCACTCAGCTCCATAACGGCTGAAAGGATTTTGATGAAATTTGGTATGTAGGTACTTTAGGTCCTGGAATGACACATGTGCCAATATTGCCAAAACTAATATGTGGCAAACTACCGCCAAACATTCAAATTCATAATTAATGGAAGACTTTTTCTCTTGGTAAGTGAAAGTGCGGAACACAATTGCAATTGATTGACGACAGTCATCAATCTCCTGAACCAGGACAGCTCCTGTAGCGTGACTTGATACATCAGTTTGAAGGATAAATTCCGTACTAAAATCAGGCTTACGTAACACAGGAGGATGAATAATATCATTCTAAAGAATGTCAAAGGCCCTTCGCTGCTCCTCACCCTATTTAAATTTCACAGATTTCTTGCTCCATTTTATTGAATGGCGCTGTCTTTTCAGCTAAGTTCATAATAAAATTACCAAAGAAATGTATTATGCCAATGAACCTGGCTATACCTTTCACATCTCGTGGTGGGAGAAAATCTCTATTGGACTTAGTCCTTTCTGGATCAATAGAAATCCCACTAGAAGAAATCCTATGTCCCAAATATGAAATTTATTGAACTGCAAACGTAACTTTAGACAAATTAACAATGATACGTGCCTTTTACGAACAAGTATTTCTTTTAAGTAATCTAAATGTTGTTCAAAACTGTCGGAGTATATGACAACATCATCCAGATAGTTATAGGCAAACATTAAATTAAAATAATGGAAAATCATATCTAAAAGCTTGGTAAGTCTTGAGCAGCCGTGGCCAAGCCAAACGGCCCAAGTAAATTGATACAGGTTTCCAAGGAATGCAAAAACTGGGGATTGGTTTCGAATCTTTTGACAAATAGATGATAAGCCACGTTTAAATTAATAGTTGTATAGAATGTTGCTTTTCCAAACCAATTAAATGCCGAATAGAGATCAGGAAAAGGAACTGTTTTAATTTCATGGTGTTTATTTAGTTTACGATAGTTCACAACCATTTAATGTTTCCTATTGTGTTTTGGTATGAATAAGGCTGGACTAGCATATTGGGATGTAGATTGTTCAATTTCTCTTTTATATAACAAATCTTTCACTGAGTATTGGCTAACTTGCCAGAGTTACGACGAAGCCTGCTCACTTGTTGTCCTAACGTTATTTGTTTTTTTAATTTGTAACACTGGTCAATCGTGTGGCTTGACGTTTTACAATATCTACGAGAAGGTTGGTTGTAATGGGCAAGAGAATCGGAAGTTGAAGGGTATTTTTCATCCTTCGGTTTCTGCTCATTTTTCTCAGTGACAGCTTTGGTGGAAAAATCATGAAGCATTTACTTACTGTCGGTACCCCCAACTGACTTGTGTCTACTACAAATATGCTGGCGTTTGTGGTCAGCGTATTTCATTATCAGGGAATATAAACATGCCCTATCCAATTCAGCAAAAGTGCTTGGTTTGGAGATAAATACTTAACTAGAATGATGTTGGAGTTCTAAGCCTTCTAATATGGCGCTGACCACTTCAGATTATGGGAGATTTAAACGTAATATGATGACACCCTCTTTATCACTACTCACATACATAGATACTGCCTCCTCGGGTTCTTGCAAACGATTGAACATCTTCATTTGCAACTGAGCACGCATCCTCGAGGGGATGAATAAATTTAGAATAACAGAATGGTAGGCATCAAATGAAACTTGCTGTGACATGGCTAAACGTGTCCCTTAACTCAGCGGGTCTTGGGTGAAAGGGTAAATGATCTCATGCAATTGTGTCTGGGCACTATGTTACTCTAATGGATTTTGATAATGACTTTCAAAATTTTTATAACTTTGGGACCATTACGACCATCAGTAGTAAGGTAGATACGCAGCACGTTTTCGAGAAAAGATGCATACATGTGTGAGTGTGGAGGTGACATGTGCAAAGGTCTACTGAAAGCAGTTGTCAGATCAAATGAGTATGAGGTTTTGACGGGTGTTGCGGTGTGGATTTCAGTGGATGGAATGGCAGTTGAAGGAAGTGTGGAAACCGGTGGATTGACAACTAGGTTAACAGCAATGGGTTGGGTGGTGGCTGGAACATGGTTGGGATGGTGGAGTAAGATTTACACCAGCAAACTGTTGGGTGACTGAGGTGATGGAGTTGGTGGGGACATACTCATTACTGTGATCAATAACACTGATGAAGAGTGACTCCAAAATGGAAATAGCTTCAAAGAGGGACTGGATCTGAGCCATAGTGCTCTGAAGTGACTTTAATTGAGCATGTGACAAATGCTCACCAAACTTGGTGAAAGATTTGTAACACGTTTTTCGAGGTGTATTAAACGGTTCTTCAACTTGGGGTATGAGTAAGATGTATCTCCTTCACCAAGATTATCATAAAACTCTTGTAATGAAATTATCTTAGTAGTGCAGGTACGATACTCTGCATCGATATCAATATGTGATAATATGTCCAAAGTGATAGTGACATTATAAGTCAAAGCAGCACGCAACGCACTTCTAAATGCGGCTGCTGTGTTTTAAGGTGCTTGTAGACCTCTGATGGTGCACTCCTACTAGCATTCATCCTTTAAAAGGAGTTATGGCACAATATAAAAGGCCATGGTACCAGAATACAACAAAATGACCCAAAAACACAGCATAAAAAAAACACTAAACCTAACTTAAATGTAAAAGCACAGAACTCTACCAACACCATTTGTGCATGCCCAAGTTCTAAGGGGACACATGCAACAAGAATGCACAAATAAACTTTCTACAACAAGACCCACACGCTACTGCTACCACAAGTTGCGTCGCACCTTCGTGTCGAGAAGTTGAGCACCAATAGGAACTCTTGTCTCTTGTTACAACACAAGGATATCACATACATGGAAGGTGGGATCTATATTCCTGTGAAGATTATGGTTTTTTACTACTGACAGCATAAATGGGCGTGCTCCTGTTTTACTTATTACAAAAGTGTTTGTATATATATATTATAAATATATATAGTACATTTACGGTATAGTTAAAAATTTTGTTTTGCCATCAACACAACATTATAGTTATGAAATTATATTATTATGTATAATAATAATAAAAAATACAAACCATTGCGAAATCTCTTAAAACAAATGTTATTAATTTTTTTCTTATCTTGCCAACAACAGATAAACAATACAAATATAACATTTTTTTTCCTTACTGTTAAATACATTTGTTTTGTTGTTTTTTTTTGTTATAGACACATTTTTTAAAAATGACCGTAAACATACAATACGTTCACGGTAGGATAAAAGAAAATATCCGCAAACAAACCTACTCAAAACGGCGGATAAAATTACTATCTCATTACAAAGGTGAAGAAAAATTGCACAAGATACAGTAATACATTGAGCTGACTTCATGCTGTATGGAGACTCATTCCACCTCATAGTGTACTACATTGTTCAAGTTCTCAGCATTGTGTACCGTCGTTTCTCTTGTTAGCAATTAAACCGTAGTCCTTTAGAAATATGTTTTTATTAAACTTGCGTTATGTTCAAACTATACGAATCCGTTAAACGACCCCGCAGTGAATAATATTTGGATTTATTCTAACTCCGACGATAGTAAATTGGCAACTTGCAGAAAATGTAAAAAAAAGTGCAACGTTCCAACAGGTGACCACTGATTTATTACCGAGTGATACTTACATGTGTTCTATGAACCTTTATTGTCACAGTCGCACAAAAGATATAGGCCATTCACGGCTACATCATTTCGGCTCTCAAGACCTCGATGTTCAAGGCCACCCAAATCTCTCTTCTCCACTCACGGTTACTTCACACTTTTCTGAAGCCCTGCTAAAGTTATACTTTTGGTTACCAATAACGTACCATTCTGCTACATGTAAACATAAGTCCTACCATGCGACTTCTACGTTTTAGCTGTCAAATGCTTTGTTAGTTGTTTTTAGCTGTTCAAACAATTCTGTCATATTTCAGAAACAATTACGTATCAATATTCACAATTTAGGCATATAGCCATATTTAGGTCAGCTTTATGAATTTTTGACAATGTCCGTATTGAAGATGGTTCTTACTGTTGTTATTTTACATTGTTAACATAATTGTTGTACACGAAATAGCACACTACCCGTAATACACGTCAATATTTTTCAGCGACTGTGTTTAACCCTCTTGAAACTGTGAGGGAAAAAGAACTGGGGGATTTAAACACCCTGTTACTGATATGTGTTGGGTTATTTCGTTACGAGGACGGCCTAAGTTGTAATAAATATTAAAACGAACAAGCAACCCTCCAACTAAAAGACATATATTCAAGCAAGCAACTCGCGCCGACAAACGTAGAAGATAGTGGCGAAAATGTACAGAAATATACCTACCGTAACATTTATTCCGGTCATATTTATTTGTATAGGCACTTAGTGTTTATAACGTTTATTTAATTATTAATTTAATATTTTCTGGCTGGGCTTGAAATATTGTTGGGTTTGTGGACAACGCACGTAAGTCACAAAAACTGAAGCACATTACACAATTGTGTTTCAAACACATTACGCTAAGTTACAAAGTTGTGATAATTAAACAGGCGTGAATTTCAGTAGTTACTTTCGTCCTAAAAACGGTTCACGGTTAAAATATATAAATTTCGAACAACCAATATTTGCAGTCACACACACAGGTCCAGCGTAACACAAAGGTGACAATACCTTTCACACGCATCAGTCACAACGCACATCGCAGTATATGTATTCATCGTAACATCGTAACTTGCCTAGGTCGGTTAAAAAAAACACAACGTGCAGAAACTTGATGAGGTAGTTTTAGTTATTTTTCACGAGAAGAAATATTAACGCTTCGTTCAGCAACACGCCATGTCATGTCACCAGTCGCCACTTCTGCCAACTTCGGATTTGCAACAGTCCCGCCANTAGTAATTATACAAAATTAAAATTTTGTTTCAGTTGTAAATTACAAATCATAAAATCATTATTTTAGCGGTAATAAGTATGAAAAATGCTAAAATTGAAAAGTTGTATAATTTTCTTGCTATACTAGCGGTGCGAAATTTCCAGAGAGAGAGATAGATAGATAGATAGAGAGAGAGATAGAGAAAGAGAGATAAATAGAGAGAGAGAGAGAGATAGAGTGACAAGCTCTGCTCCGCCTATTCAAGTACTTTCTCGGACGAGAAAAAAACACCATGTGACTAGGGCCTACGCAGCGTAATTTGCCCTGATATTTTTTACTGTAACAATGAAATGTTTTTCCTTCAGTGCCACTAATAACTTCAATATTTCAATAGCCAACGTTTAATTTACAAATAGTGTATCAAAAAACTAGGTTAAAGAAATATTCTTACGTTTAACTATTTCTTACTAGACGTTGTCAATACATTGCTACATTCAGTGTTTCTAATTCATATTTGATACGAAATAAATATTACAATTTATATAAGAACCTACATTAAAGTACGATTTATTCAAGAATGACGTATTTTAAAGTCAATTACACTGTTACATATTTGTGGAATCCAAATTATTTTAAAAACAGGTTGACATGTTACTAAAAGGGTGATTTTTCAAAGGTTCATTTCAAAACATCCGAAGTAACCGTGAATGGACTATAGCAAGGAATGAATTCCCTTTAAAACGACAAACAACGCGCTGAAGATGCGGTGCAGTGCAAGTGGTGTTGTGCACTGGGCCACGCTAAGAAATACTGTACACTGAACGCAATCTAAAAGACCAAGATAAAGCAAAGTGGGTATGTACACTGTGCAAAAAAACAGGTCACTCGGCTGTGTGGAAACAGTGTGAAGTAATTCACAAACACATGGAGACACGCAGGCAAAGGCTGGTGCCAAAACCTGCCAAACAACCACGAGAAATTACTCAGGAAAACAGACGAACCAATGTTCAGTCGAAGGCTGAATTCTCTCCACTCCACAACCCATATAAGGAACAAGCACCCACACAGCCCCAGAGGGAAAACTCACAGCAACACAGCAGAAGGAAAAACAACACCACAGAAAATACGAACACGTTCGCAGATATGCAAGAACTGGCCGCTTTTCTGCAAGACACACCCTTTGTAACCCTAATGGAACACTTTTAGGCCTATAATCAAACAGGCGAAATCCATGAAAACACTTCAGGAGAAGCAGGTGTTATTTCTCACAGCACCTCTCACTCTACCTAATTAAATAAACATGTTAGGACAATGCCGAATTCATATTGATTAATTAATTAATTAATTGAAATGCACTACGTAAACCTTCTCGTCTCTGAACTTCCTTATTGGTCAGGGACGAGAAGTAACACAACCAATAAACGCACTTCCTCCTCNACGGTTCACGGTTAAAATATATAAATTTCGAACAACCAATATTTGCAGTCACACACACAGGTCCAGCGTAACACAGAGGTGACAATGCCTTTCACACGCGGCGGTAACGACGCACATCGCAGTTTATGTATTCATCGTAACATCGTAACTTGCCTAGGTCGGTTAAAAAAAACACAACGTGCAGAAACTTGATGAGGTAGTTTTAGGTATCTTTCACAAGAAGAAATATTAACGCTTCGTTCAGCAACACGCCATGTCATGTCACCAGTCGCCACTTCTGCCAACTTCGGATTTNAGAAGAAATATTAACGCTTCGTTCAGCAACACGCCATGTCATGTCACCAGTCGCCACTTCTGCCAACTTCGGATTTGCAACATTCCCGCCATAACATCAAAATACATTATAGTAATTATACAAAATTAAAATTTTGTTTCAGTTGTAAATTACAAATCATAAAATCATTANCATCAAAATACATTATAGTAATTATACAAAATTAAAATTTTGTTTCAGTTGTAAATTACAAATCATAAAATCATTGTTTTAGCTGTAATAAGTATGAAAAATGCTAAAATTGAAAAGTTGTATAATTTTCTTGCTATACTAGCGGTGCGAAATTTCCAGAGAGAGAGATAGATAGATAGATAGAGAGAGATATAGAGAAAGAGAGATAAATAGAGAGAGAGAGAGATAGAGTGACAAGCTCTGCTCCGCCTATTCAAGTACTTTCTCAGACGAGAAAAAAACACCATGTGACTAGGGCCTACGCAGCGTAATTTGCCCTGATATTTTTTACTGTAACAATGAAATGTGTTTCCTTCAGTGCCACTAATAACTTCAATATTTCAATAGGCAACGTTTAATTTACAAATAGTATATCAAAAAACTAGGTTAAAGAAATATTTTTACGTTTAACTATTTCTTACTAGACGTTGTCAATACATTGCTACATTCAGTGTTTCTAATTCATATTTAATACGAAATACATATTACAATTTATAGAAGAACCTACATTAAAGAACGATTTATTCAAGAATGACGTATTTTAAAGTCAATTACACTGTTACATATTTGTGGAATCCAAATTATTTTAAAAACAGGTTGACATGTTACTCAAAGGGTGATTTTTCAAAGGTTCATTTCAAAACATCCGAAGTAACCGTGAATGGACTATATCAAGGAATGAATTCCCTTTTAAACGACAAACAACGCGCCGAAGATGCGGTTCAGTGCACGTGGGGTTGTGCACTGGGACACGCTAAGAAATACTGTACACTGAACCCAATCTAAAAGACCAAGATAAAGCAAAGTGGGTATGTACACTGTGCAAAAATAAAGGTCACTCGGCTGTGAGGAAACAGTGTGAAGTAATTCACAAACACATGGAGACACGCAGGCAAAGGCTGGTGCCAAAACCTGCCAAACAACCACGAGAAATTACTCAGGAAAACAGACGAACCAATGTTCAGTCGAAGGCTGAATTCCCTCCACTCCACAACCCATATAAGGAAAAAGCACCCACACAGCCACAGAGGAAAAACTCACAGCAAAACAGCAGAAGGGAAAACAACACCACAGAAAATACGAACACGTTCGCAGATATGCAAGAACTGGCCGCTTTTCTGCAAGATACACCCTTTGTAACCCTAATGGAACACTTTAGGCATATGATAAAACAGGCGAAATCCATGAAAACACTTCAGGAGAAGCAGATGTTATTTCTCACAGCACCTTTCACTCTACCTAATTAAATAAACATGTTAGGACAATGCCGAATTCATATTAATTAATTAATACATTAATTGAAATGCACTACGTAAACCTTCTCGTCTCTGAACTTCCTTATTGGTCAGGGACGAGAAGTAACACAACCAATAAACGCACTTCCTCCTCGGAGACATCTGATTGGTGCGCGACGAGGAGTGCTACATTTCTATAAAAACACAGGGCTTTGGCCACAACACTGCAGTCGCCGACACACAGCGAAACAGACTACACCTTAACAACACTCACAACATATTAAGGGCGCCCTGCCCAGGCTGGTTATGTGGGAACTCGTGACAGGTGGGACATAGCCCCAACCACCACTCGTTTTCCAGGTCGAGATACACACATGCCAGTCGAGGAAGGGGTTGGGGTGCTAATTAAGTTAATTTAATTATATAATAAACAAAAAACCCATAAAATAATAAAACACATATAAAATATTTTTTTATATTTTATGAACTAATTATTTATAATAACGCACCGACCTGATAGTTTGTTGCAGGTCGGGAAGAAGACGACTTGGGAAAGGGGGGCCCTATTGGTACTGGGTTCAGAGACTGGTGCTAGGGGCCCCTCCAACTCTTATTTATTTATAAGGGTTTTATTACTCCAACGTCACAAACTTGGAAAAACTAATCGTACCCCGAGGGAGACCTGTATAGGACACCTCGGGAGACTAGGGACTCACCGATACACTACATGCGAAATTAATTAGCACACTTGCAAACAACAGTACAACGTGCTAGACATACATCACGACACAACATTCACTCCAGCCGGGAGGCTGAAGGGGAGCTTCACTCCCTCGCCGAACACACGAAAACGTTATTTACTTAAAATGGGGAACACCTAATAACTCGCCTAAATAAGGGCCCGGTGCCCAAAGCCCCACAGTACACTGCCCCTGCCGCCGACCCAATGATTTCAGAAAGTGTCAGGGTGGTTTTGCTTCACAAACACCTAGTGAGTTATGGGAGTTTCAGCTTCCGGTTTCACAACACTAAAAGCCATTCGGTGGCGTATGAGGGTTCGGCTGCGGATTTTAAAACGACAAGTTTTTAATACTATTTATGGAATCAGAGATGATTTTACAGCCGTATAAACACATAAAAAACGTAAACACAAGACTGCCATCTTATTTTATGACGACGCCTGCATCTCAGCCTTGGGCACCTGTTGTGGTATTAAACAATCGTTAACAGTGCATTCTGCTGCGACCACGATTTGTTACCAAACCCGTACTTGGACGCCCGGCGTTATCGGAGCTTTTACACTTTAAAAAGCTTACAAATGCAACTGATTGCATTTCTAATGCACGCAAATCCCTTTTGACGAGGCATTTTGGTAGTTTTCATTTAATGACGGCAACTACCAATAAAATCCAGTATAAAAATTGAATTTCCCGTACATTCCAGTATTTCCAGCATGTAAAATTAATTCCAGTATTTCCAGTATGTAAACATCAATTCAGTATTACCAGTATCAGAGTAGATATCATGCTTTTATTCTTTGAGAGACATCGTTTTTTAACTTTGTATCATTTATATTTTGAATTATACAAACAATTATAAGAGACCTTAGGATTCCGTTGTTAATTTATTTCTTCGTCAAAAAAAAGATTTATTTGTCCCATTAATGGCAACAGAAGCGCTGGATTCAGAGGAAGGAACAAATTAATTGTATCCTGGGCAATACGTTTCGGTTAAATGTAAGTCCTTTAAGTTTAATTTTATGTTAACATAAAACTAGTCAAAAAACTATTCGTATAAAAGGGAGTGTGATAGTAAACAAACACATTGTAGTCATATCAGAGTTGATAATGTTGAGTTTCTGCAGGGGATAACGGCGGGCAACAGGCGAGGTAGTGGTAGTTATCCCGGTGCCGGGGTCAGCGACCTGCCGCCTGAGAAGCACACTACACGCACTGCACCCCGCTACAGGCCGGCGACCTGCCCCCTGAGAAGCACACTACACGCACTGCACCCCGCTACAGGCCAGCGACCTGCCCCCTGAGAAGCACACTACACGCACTGCACCCTGCTACAGGCCAGCAACCTGCCGCCTGAGAAGCACACTACACGCACTGCACCCCGCTACAGGCCGGCGACCTGCCGCCTGAGAAGCACACTACACGCACTGCACCCCGCTACAGGCCTGTGCTGTGAGAGAAAACCACGGCGGTAACTATAGACGTGGAACACGAGCTCCCGCTAATGGTTTAGAACAGCGCCGCTGGATGATGGATGTTCGTCCTCAGTTAGCCTTTCTGAGGGCTTCCTCTCTTCTCTTTAATATTTCACTTACCTCAAACTGACACTCGCCACTATCTCTCTTCATTCAACCCCAACTCCGTCAGTACAGTGAAAGAACCTGTTGTACTTCAACATTACTTTTTAGAAACTGATTGTAAAAAATTAAGTAACACTATTAAGNTACAGTGAAAGAACCTGTTGTACTTCAACATTACTTTTTAGAAACTGATTGTAAAAAATTAAGTAACACTATTAAGGAAACTTTGTCCTTTCACAACGATAATTTACAATTTTGTGTTATGACTTATACATTTTCACTTTCGTAGTATAATTAGGTGATTTGGTCCTTAAAATCCACGCTCGTACAAAATAAATTTTTTTATGAAAATTACAAAAAATTAATATTTGTTTTCATAACAATACTATATATTCGTGTTTTCAGTTAAAAACGAATAACTTCAAAACTAATTATAATATATTAAAGATTCCAAAAACACGTGTCAGATTAAAACTAGACTCCGCATAAATATAAATATTATAATAAAATACGATATTTCTAATAATAATATTTACTTAATTGACATGAAAAACAACTATTTTACAAACATTAATTTCATTAATAATTAAATATATAAAATCCATACGATTATTCTTTCGAATTTTGTTTCCATCTGTTATCGTAAATTGTTAGGAAAATGAGCATGTAATAATATCATGAATCATAATTTTACATGCAAAGCACAGTCATTTCGTATCAATTTTATTAGAATATATATATAATGACGTATTTATGTTGTGTTTCTTACTATAAGCACTCGTTAACTTCGGAAATTATTTAATGTTACATCGCCATATCTTTATTTTATGATCGTGTCTATCTAAGACGAAAATTAAGTAACTGTCACAAGATGGAAACAAAATAGCCTGACCCATGTTTTAGTTTATGGAAGGGATATTAAACACAGTTACTTACCTTTTATTACTTGGTTTCGTCTGTATTGTTGGCATACAAAGTCACGGAGTTGCAAAGTTTTCCGTCAGTATATATATATATGTGTGTTTGTGCATGTATATGTATATACACACACGCACAAACACACATATATGCCCATACACACACGGCTGGATATGGAAATCGCTAGACACCATCTTTCCTTTTGTGATAAATTATTAAAGCATCACAGACTAGTAGATAATAGTAGAAATGAGTAGTGATTAGTCTGTCACGTATAGAGGGCGCGTTGTTTAACATCCGCAAAGCACGAGTTCAGCAAGTGGCAGAACCTCCTCTCGCGGCGATATAGGCAGTGATGCGACGAGGCTTCCCATCATACAGATGGCGGATAGTGTCCTGAGACACATATCACCATTCTACCTGCAACTGCACACGTACATCAGCCAGTATTGGGGAAGGTCGTTAGCGGTGGTGCAAACATCGCCTCATAGTATCACATTTGTTTCATAAAAATATGCATTCATCCTTCATATGCAACATAAACCTTACTTTTCTGACAATTTTGCTAGTGGCCCGTAAGCAACTATTTCCAATTAAAAGCCAAATTTTGAAAATAATCGCTGTCCCCAAGTGTTTATAATTTGATTACATGCTCCCTACAACGGTAGTTAACCGTATACGATGCACTGCGATAGATTGACAGCTACACACGAACTCAATATTCAACCTTCATGGTGCAAACGTTATTGCGTTGGGTTCATTTCTGTACACGGTACTGCGAAGTTGATTGTACAACACCATCTGTTAGCCGATTTCCTCGATACTTCCATCAGTTTAACTACATATTTGTCCCCTATTGACCAAGAAGTATGGGATATGATGGGGCGATGTTTGCACGACCATCAGCAACCTGCCCAAGCACTGGCACATCTACGTGTGCGTAACTGATGGCACGCCATACCATAACACGTGACGTTCGCGACCTATGGCATTGACGAGTCAGTGCAGGATCGTTACGTTGCGTACTGTGGCGCCAAACACTGCCGCGACCATCATTCTGGTTGAAGCGGGACTCATCGGAGAACGAGCAGTTTCTTGCTGCATGATAGCAATGGGTAAACTGCACAAAAACGGCAGAAAATGGCGCCGCAAAACCTCACTGACACATCACTGTGCCTTCTACAGCTACGAGACGTAACCGGGAGTCATAAATGTGCAGTTGAAGGAAGTATGAAAGTGTGTACCTCAGGACACTATCCGCCATGAGCCTGTATGCCTCGTCGCCTCGCTGCCTGCGTAGATAGAAGAGAAGGCTCTATCCCGTATTGAATGCGTGCTTTCCGGAGACTACACAACGCACCCTCTATACGTGAATGACTAATCACTCCTCATTAGTACTACCATTTACCAACCTGTGATGGCTTAAAAAAGTTTCACGTAAGGAAAGAGTGCAGCGATCTCAATGTCCAGCAGTAGAGTATTAAAACGTAAACAAATGTGTTTACAAACAAATGGACCAGAACATGTTTTGATATATCATATATCATCATGCAAAGAAAACATTTAAACTCATTTTAAATAAATACACATCAGGATTACGTTTAAAAGCTTATTCAGATATCTTAAGTGTATCGTATAAGAGATGCTTCGTGATGAAACCGATGCCGTGGTGTTCGGAAATGCATTATAAGAATACAAGTTGATATGCAGCAAGGGTTGATTTAAGTTTGCAGTAAGTTGTCTGAAGTTGTAATAATGATTGCCCATATGTCGGGGCAAATACACTCTGGAAGATGACGCTGACCAGAGCACAGTTTCTGGCAGCAAAGTAAGGGGCGCATAAGATACAATTCCCTTTCATAATTGGTGCTTGGGGGCCGAGGTGGTGAAGTGTTTAGACTACTAGCCTCCCACCAAGGCAAAACGTGTCCGATTACCGGCGGGGACGTTCCTGGTTTTTCACGTATGGGAGTCGTGCTGGACGATGCCGCTGGTTGGCGGGTTTTCTATGGATATGCCGTTTCTCCCGCCTTTTCATTCCGGCTCTGCTCCATGCTTATCTCACTTAACCCTCATCGGTTATCAAGACCTCGCTGTTAAGAGCCGCCCATATATCTTCACTCACTCACTCGTTGGTGTTAGTGGAGGGTCAGTTGAACAGTGCTTGCTACATTTAGCTCATTGTTCGACCTTTTCTACTGCCTTTCATTCAACAGAATTATAATTTACAGTTTCAGCAGAAATATTCTAAGCACACTGCTGCTACTACTCGATGTGCTATTCGTGGCCTTTGACAAATGCTCTGGCCAGCACGATCCCCAGACCTCTCGTTTTGAACATGTTTGGGAAAAAATGGGATTACGCCTGATCCAGTGTGAATGGCCAGCTATTAACATTACATAATTGCGAAAATAGGTGCAAGAGACTTGGGAGACTATGCTTCACGATGGCATTCATCACATACGATCGTCTTCATACGAGAATACATGCTAAGCACATACAGTCTTAGCAGGCAACTGAATGGTGTCCTTATCTTGTAGATCCTGTTAGGTGATGCGAGCTGTTTTCGGAACAAGCACAATGTGAGAAATAGTACAGCGAATTAAATATTTTACGAGAGGAACCCCATTCCCAGAAATGCATAGTTTGGCCGAAATGTCAAAGGGAAGAAGCGCAGGGGACGTTTTTGTGCCTGTAGGCCAGATTCATTCGAACGACGAAGAATAGTTCTTGTTGAGACTGGCAAATGCAATGCATGCCCCAGACTGAAGGATTTCTCTAGTTTTGCTGCCACTTTCTGCTTGCTTCTGCACGTTGGCGGAAACTACGATCTCTATTTGTAGTATGTCTAGCACGACCAGTTCCTACTCTGTGTGACGTACGGCCACGCTGTAATAATTTGATCAAACAACGCATTTATGGAGATGAGGTCTCTCTCCTAAAATATTCAGTTCGTTGTCCTCTATCACATTTTGTACGTTGTCGGTGTTGTTAAACGTCTTTTATTTATGTGTACCTGTCGAACTCACAGTGACGCTCCTACCAGAAGTGTAGACAAAACATCCCTTAGGAGTAAATGGTAGCGCGGCTCGTTTAGTTGGTTTGGCAGTAAATACGACCCAATGAAATGGTCACGAATAATTCCAGCCGAAATTTTAACACTCAACGCACACTAACTGCGGTAATTCATTTGCTAATGCGAATTTTCATCGGCTCACAGATGCTGTTATGTGAGATCATGATGTCTAGAGTGAAAGTGCACTCATTTGTTATTAAAATCAAGGTCAGGGATCTAGGCTCGATTATGAAGCGCTGGAGATACCACTGTGCAAACACTAATCGGTGTGATTAGTACTCCAAAGTTAATGAATGGACGGTCTAAAGATGGCATGGACATTAGCATGACACGTCCTTACGATTGCTGAAGGATGGATCCTTTTTGTATTTCCTCAACACTTCCTCTTCAAAGTGAAGTGTTGGAGCCGAGCGTGAACGGCCCGCGACATGTTTCCACACAGAGCACAGCAAGGAAATGCAGAATATAGGATACACGCCTATTCGTCAACACAACAGAATACTGAACATACACATATACGTACAAGTACTATGTTACACACTTTATATGCCATAACTGTGGAACGACAGCTGTCCACAGTCTCGTAGTTTTCTCAAAATGGTTACGAGAGTAGAATGATGCAGTTCATTTTAGTTGGGAAAACTATCCACATGTAATCGTTGAGAAGCTTTGCTTTGCGATCAGTTTTCTCAGGAATAGAAGCAAATCAGTTAGTTTCGTAGTGGTGCAATGATACGTATTGTCTTCCTGCAGTCAAAAATATGGAGTAGAGAGGCTTGGGCAGTTCATAACAACAAGGCATTGAGAGATTATGAAGGTGAAANAGAAGAGATCCCCGATAAAACCCACCGACCAGCAGCCTCATCCGGCACGACTCCCACGTGTGAAAATCCGGCATCGACCCCACCGGGACTGTCAAAAACGTGAATAGAGCATTTACTGTGCGATAGGTTTGTAGACTGTGTACCATCAAGTGCGGGAGCTCATGTGAAGGACAACTCTTATGGCGCAGACAGTGCACCAATCATTCCTTGATGTCAAATTGGTTGCACATCGTTAGGATCTCACAAATTACTTGAACCCAAATTTGTCTCCCCATAGCGGTCAAACCACACATTTTCGTACAGTAACCACCTGTCCGGTGTTTTCTAACATTGTTTTTTGCCCGTGTATGTGTGTGTTTGTGATAAAGGCCACTCTTCATAGTACTCTAACAGCATATTTAACTACAGTGAAACGTGTTACCTCTTTACCTTTCCGTGCTGAAACCGAACAATTGTCAGTCATTATGAATCAAGTAAAGATCCTTTACACATGCCCGAAATAATGTGCTCAGTACAATGTTATAGTGTATGTTCCTGCATTTAAGCTAGCTGAATAAGCGGTAATATATTACCCTTTTTATTACCATGGCTCTCATTGAATGTTCTGGTAGCCTTTTGTCCAGCTACAAATGATGATGATGATTTCCTATTAAGCGTCGTTGACGTGTTTCTTACATACGAATAAGTACGGGCGGCATTATATCTTTGTATTTTACTTAACATCTTTAAATTAGACGATTTACAATGTTGATGACGTGCAATGAGCGAAGGTCAAAATGCTTTGGTGTTGAATTTTCTCCTACGTGCAGGCTGTTAACATTTCGAATGGACGGCAGTGGATTGGAATATTCTCACCTCGCCNTGTTGAATTTTCTCCTACGTGCAGGCTGTTAACATTTCGAATGGACGGCAGTGGATTGGAATATTCTCACCTCGCCTGTTGATTTATAACGGGCTGCGATCTCCCTCCACAGCGTCACTGGAAGATCCAGCCTTACTCTTTTAAGACTGCGACTTACGGCAATCCCCGGATAGCAGCCTCCCTTGGAATGCGATAGCTGCGCATAAATCAAGATTATCCTCTTAGCGCGCGGGGCGACTGCCGGTAACGAGTCAACAGACGCCTGTGCAGAATTTTAACGACCACGTTCAGAGCAAGTTGTTCCAGTTATGCCGTCTCTTCCGTCCATAAAGACGAACATCCACGTGTTATTTATCCTCGCCGATAAGGACATGATCGCTCATTTTACTGCCGAACCTCATAGTTCCTGCTTTTTAATGTAAAGCATGAAGGCTGGCGTGCACGCCCATCACTGCCTCTACTTTTTCTATCATCACAACTAGTTCATAAGGCAGGTTTGACAAGGCACACTCTGCTCTCAATACGTGGGTGCAGTTTTTACGCTAGTACGCTCCGTTGTGCATTAACCGAACATCCGCCATGGAAACCCGCAGGCGCCTGTCCACAAAGTACCTGTTTGGTGCAACAATGAACAAAAACGTACTTTTGTGACAACGATGACTTCCATCCTTTTGTAAATTCTAGGTAGAGTTAAAATAAATTTCCACATAACAAACCGAGAAGTAAACTCGTACTNACTTCCATCCTTTTGTAAATTCTAGGTAGAGTTAAAATAAATTTCCACATAACAAACCGAGAAGTAAACTCGTACCTACTTTAACACTTAATACGTTTCCTATACACTCTTCAGGTTGGCTATTTGGGTTATGCTGTATCATTTAATGTCTACTTTATTTAAGTGTTTCCGAAAATGACACCTTTTGTTAAAAATGTGTTCTGTGTAGTAAAGTGTCAATTCCCGAAGCTTAAAGAAACCTACCTTTTTAATATCTATATATGTTGGTTTTTTTTCGGTAATAAGTGATTATTACCAACTGCAGCTATAACTATTTAGATGAAACCGAATATTCCACAAGTCGGATGTTTTATAAAAAAAAACATGATCAAACAATGTACTGTGTGCTCTTCTGTTAGATGCAAGGAAAACCGCACTAATTTCTGCAATAGACCTTGGCCAACATGGAGGCTAGAATAGGCAAGAACATGAAATAACAGGAAAAAAGGTACGGTAGTCACCCATTTACTAATTCCTCTATCCTCCTTGATAAAATACACGACACCTGTATTTGTCAAGGTAGTATGGCATACTCTTAGAGTATCTTATTACTACTGGCGTTTGAAGAGTTACAACGTATGTAATTATATTATTTTATATCTCTGACATTCAAAATTGTCTTATTTTGTAGAAAAAATACTGGGGTTAATCGTCGCAGAAAGGGCGTTTTGTTACATGGTATGCAAAGTACGCTCTTAGCCACAAAAATTACTGTACTGAGAAAAGTTGACAAGGAATGAGTCTTGGCACAGGCAACGGTGCAAATAGTTCAATACAATATAATGATAAATTATTCAGGAAAATTGTAGAGTTAAGCGTATATTTATCGCATTGCTCTACCACCTGTCACGTAGATAAAGGTAGCGGTATCGTCCGACATGAGATCGCAGAGACGTGTAAGGAAACTGAGGAGAATAGTTTCACAGTTTTGCAGCTGTTGCTTCAGATCCTGCAGATCCATTGATGGTCGAATCTGCTGTTCCAGCTGGCTTCTAACATGTTCGACAAGTGACAAGTTTGTGGACCGAACCGGTCAAAACATGGTGTCGACAACACAAACAAGTCATAGAAAAACTGTGCTCGATGTGGTGGATATCAGAATGTTGGAAAATTGCCCGCTGAATCTTCACAGTGCAGGGAAGCACATAAATCTCCTGAGCCTACCACTCTTCTGTCAGTGTTCCCCTGATCATGTGCAGTGAGAACCAGGAGTCTTACGTTACTTCTCACTCCACAACACTCAGGAGGTGTCGCTAAAGACTCAAGTCTGAAATNACGTTACTTCTCACTCCACAACACTCAGGAGGTGTCGCTAAAGACTCAAGTCTGAAATGTGGCACTTCCCAGTGCCCATCCATACTAGAGTATAGGTTTGAAACCTGTGACCCTATAGAATCTTGATTCGTCACTTAAGACGATTCATCGTCTTTTCTCAGTCATCCGTTCACCCAGGTACTGATACTAAGCATAAAAATCATCTTCTGCATAGCGCCTTGTAATAGTGCAGGTAGAAACAGATGTCACTAGTGATAACGCCGCATGTCTGTGGATGGTGGGAAGTGACACTGTTGCTAGAGTTCTCGCCTGCAATNTGTCACTAGTGATAACGCCGCATGTCTGTGGATGGTGGGAAGTGACACTGTTGCTAGAGTTCTCGCCTGCAATACGATACATTTTTAATACTGTATTTCTGTTTGTTATTCTAGGTCGCCAGAGATTTCTGGCTCTTACATGCTCCTCCATGTTCTCACTGTNACTTCCATCCTTTTGTAAATTCTAGGTAGAGTTAAAATAAATTTCCACATAACAAACCGAGAAGTAAACTCGTACTTACTTTAACACTTAATACGTTTCCTATACACTCTTCAGGTTGGCTATTTGGGTTATGCTGTATCATTTAATGTCTACTTTATTTAAGTGTTTCCGAAAATGACACCTTTTGTTAAAAATGTGTTCTGTGTAGTAAAGTGTCAATTCCCGAAGCATAAAGAAACCTGCCTTTTTAATATCTATATATGTTGGTTTTTTCGGTAATAAGTGATTATTACCAACTGCAGCTATAACTATCTAGATGAAACCGAATATTCCACAAGTGGGATGTTTTATAAAAAAAACATGATCAAACAATGTACTGTGTGCTCTTCTGTCAGATGCAAGGAAAACCGCACTAATTTCTGCAATAGACCTTGGCCAACATGGAGGCTAGAATAGGCAAGGATATGAATTAAAGGGAAAACCGGTACGGTAGTCACCCATTTACTAATTCCTTTATCCTCCTTGATAAAATACATGACATCTGTAATTCTCAAGGCAGTATTGCATACTCTTAGAGTATCTTATTACCACAGGCGTTTGAAAAGTTACAACCTGTGTAATTATATTTTTTATATCTCTGACATTCAAAATTGTCTTATTTTGTAGAAAAAATACTGGGGTTAATCGTCGCGGAAACGGCGTATTGTTACATGATATGCAAAGTGCGGTTTTAGCCACAAAAATTACTGTACTGAGAAAAGTTGACAAGGAATGAGTCTTGGCACAGGGAACGGTGCAAATTGTTCAATGCAATATAAAGATAAATTATTCAGGAAAATTGTAGAGTTAAGCGTATATTTATCACATTGCTCTACTACCTGTCACGTAGATAAAGGTAGCGGTATCGTCCGACATGAGATCGCAGAGACGTGTAAGGATAAACTGAGGAGAATCGTTTCACAGTTTTGCAACTGTTCCTTCAGATCCTGCAGATCCATTGATGGTCGAATCTGCTGTTCCAGCTGGCTTCTAACATGTTCGACAAGTGACAAGTTTGTAGGCCGAACCGGTCAAAACATGGTGTCGACAGCACAAAGCAAGTCATAGAAAACCTGTGCTCAATGTGGTGGATATCACCATGTTGGAAAATTGCCCGCTGAATCTGCACAGTGCAGGGAGGCACATAAATCTCCTGAGCCTACCACTCTTCTGTCAGTGTTCCCCTGATCATGTGCAGTGAGTACCGGGAGTCTTACGTTAATACTCATACCACAACACTCAGGAGGTGTCGCTAAAGACTCAAGTCTGAAATGTGGCACTTCCTAGTGCCCATCCATACTAGAGTATAGGTTCGTAACCTGTGACCCAATAGAATCTTGATTCGTTACTTAAGACGATTCATCGACTTTTCTCAGCCATCCGTTCACCCAGGTACTGATACTAAGCATAAAAATCATCTTCTGCATAGCGCCTTCTAATAGTGCAGGTAGAAATAGATGTCACTAGTGATAACGCCGCATGTCTGTGGATGGTGGGAAGTGACACTGTTGCTAGAGTTCTCGCCTGCAATACAATACATTTTTAATACTGTATTTCTGTTTGTTATTCTAGGTCGCCAGAGATTTCTGGCTCTTACATGCTCCTCCATGTTCTCACTGTTCCCAACACCGTCAAAGTGTTCGGTCACAACATCTTAAGTAATGAATCCATGAATTTATGAAATACATGGCAGCCCAACTTTAATATGGAAGGGCAGTTGACATTTCAAGAATTCGAACTTAATTATGAAGGACTGGTAACAGCACATTGCGAGTATCTCCTACGATGTCTGACCTTTCCCGGTGGCGATGAGGTGAACACTGACAACCCAACTTCGGTTTAAAGAGATTTTGCAGCCTCATGTGCATCCCTTTATAGCGCGGATCCAGAGGGCAGCTTCCCTACAGGATGATGCCCACCAACATGCAGCACTGTTTTCTTATGGCTTCATTTGTGCTGTCTACACCATTCCTTGGCAAAGAGGCGGAATCGAAACGACCAGCATGCCTTCCGTTAACAAACAGTTGTGCAAGTGCCTGTTTCAGATGTATCGTCGAGGCATGCCACACACTCAAAGACATTCAGTTCACATGCGGTGCTCTGGACCCAGCCTGTGACGTGTTGCAGACTTCGCAGACGACAGGTGGAGTGTGGACGGGGACCAGCCTGTGCTCAGTAGCAGTATTGTTAACATATTTCCTCTCCTGGCAGCTGAGTGTACTGGTTGAGATGTCGCATGGCATCATACCTGGCGTTGCTGTCAGGACTGGTTGAGATGCCGCATGGCATCATACCTGGCGTTGCTGTCAGGACTGGTTGAGATGCCGCATGGCATCATACCTGGCGTTGCTGTNCATGCCTTCCGTTAATAAACAGTTGTGCAAGTGCCTGTTTCAGATGTATCGTCGAGGCATGCCACACACTCAAAGACATTCAGTTCACATGCGGTGCTCTGGACCCAGCCTGTGACGTGTTGCAGACTTCGCAGACGACAGGTGGAGTGTGGACGGGGACCAGCCTGTGCTCAGTAGCAGTATTGTTAACATATTTCCTCTCCTGGCAGCTGAGTGTACTGGTTGAGATGTCGCATGGCATCATACCTGGCGTTGCTGTCAAGACTGGTTGAGATGCCGCATGGCATCACACCTGGCGTTGCTGTCAAGACTGGTTGAGATGCCACATGGCATCATACCTGGCGTTGCTGTCGGGACTGGTTGAGATGCCACATGGCATCATACCTGGCGTTGCTGTCGGGACGCTTAGCTCTGTTTAAGAACCGAATTATATTCCTTGATAGTGATGATATTTCATAGTTTCGTCACACTATATCGATAACTTTAATATAATACCAAGTCTTTTAAAAAATAACATTCGTACTATTTTTAGGTGTTAATGTGATAATTTTAACGTTAAATTCTCAATTCGTACAAATGTCAAGCATGTTACTTTAGCACAAAGCTTCGTTTCACCCAAGGTATTTGTTGAAGACATATAATTGCCATATTGCGGTTTCCTTGAAATGCTACAGTTTTCTCACCCATGGGTTATCGAAGTGGCTATTTTGATTTTAAATTTAATTTCGAAAGTTAAAGTTGAAATACAAACAAACCTCATGACAAATTTTCAAGAAATCTACTTCATAACACTGTAATATAATCGACAACTGTTTTAAGCTTCACCCTGAAGTGTTAATTTTGTTTAGTTTTGAGATTCGCGTGGAAAAATATTTGATATCAAGATTTCTATAGCTCGTTTCATTGACTTATAAATTGTTATTTTTCTTCGTTGTCATTTATTTTGAGACTATTATTACCTATGACAGTAGCAAAATGTAGAAAATAATTTCAGGACTTGAACGCCCCTAAGGTCTGCTACGGGTTATGTTAACTGCGGGAAGCACACTCGACTACATCGCTATCATCACTGTGTCGTGCTCCACCAATGGGAGTGGAGAAGTTCGAACAGCTCTTAACAGCGAGATTTTGAGAGGCGGTGAGGATGAAGTGAGGTGAATATGGAGCAGCGCCGGAATACAAGGATGGGGGAAACGGGAGATCTTCGAGAAAACACGCCGACCGGCGGCATCGTCCAGCACGATAAACACATGCGAAACACCGGAAGTGGCCCCGTCGGGAATCTGACCCAGTTCGNCTCCACCATTTGGGACAGAAGATCATGTGCAGTTCTGTGACATGTCGGTTCTATGGCAAGCCCTTGCATCTGTGGTAAGGTGTTTCGTGATTGTGGAAGTAGATAGTGATGGTCTCGGACAGTATGTCCCATAGCCATTCCTAGTCGAAGATAATCCTTTGTATCTTTGTAGAACCACTGGATAACATTCGTTGTACGGAAGTAAACAAAAATATCTCATGTGGTCCCCCATGTCTGATGTTCGGAAAGGAGTATCTGTCTCCCAGGCTGAGTTTCAAACAAGGGCGGTGGCGGGCTGATGAACTCCTCGCCAATCAGACCGTTAGAGTTGATAATAAGCGATACATGACCTGAGTTTCGTCGCATCAACTGGCACGTATCCTGTGGTACAAGGAAAACTGTTTAGCGAAGACATGCTAATAGACGGTCGGGAATACTCAACAACTTTCATGAAAAATAAGAGTACCGCGGGCTGATCGCAGAACGATACCGCTGAGGTGACCAACTGTGAGTGGTATGCTGGTAGATATGTTACTCTCATGCCTTTTCCAGTCTGGTCGTCCAAGTCGCAATGATGATAGTTGAGCTTGGTTCCTGGTCAAAGGATAAACACATAGCCTACGGAAAAACTGTGAAAGTACAAGAATTCAGAATGGCTAGTCCCGGAATAACAAATGCTAAAAGGGCTGAACGGGGATTTAAAATACATTTATTTACTAAAGGTGTATCAGCCTGCAACTTGGCAAACCCATTTGATCCTTGGAGTACTAGTTACGGCTGGTGATGTCGGGTGACACAATGNTATCAGCCTGCAACTTGGCAAACCCATTTGATCCTTGGAGTACTAGTTACGGCTGGTGATGTCGGGTGACACAATGTCCATGTGACATGCTTCCGTAGTCACTGTCTCCCAAAGTTCCTATTTAAACTGCAGCACTGATTTGTGAGAAAGTCAGTTCATTCGTGGTTTGAGAGATGAAGCAAATGTTACTTCAACAAATTTACCAAATTGTTGTCTCCATTTTCACATCGATAGTTAAAATATTTCCGTGTACTAGCTCACAAACATGTGCCATAAAATCCCACTTAATATCACCTGAAATAAAGTTTGCGCCATATATGAGTGAAAGAAAAAAAACTAGACAATCTTAATACTATTTTCAACTTATATTATAACAATTAATGATCTCGTCCACATTTTTTAGGCTACTTTTCGAAGGAAATCTGGGCCTATGGAATCACCTGGTTGTCGGTCTGGAATGTATGACACAACCCCTTAATAACTTTTAATTAAACCCGGCTACCAAATGNGGAATCACCTGGTTGTCGGTCTGGAATGTATGACACAACCCCTTAATAACTTTTAATTAAACCCGGCTACCAAATTTAACTAAACTAGCAAGAACATCAGACTTTTATAGTTCTCGATCACTCTGGGCACATATCATCAAAATTGCAGANATTTAACTAAACTAGCAAGAACATCAGACTTTTATAGTTCTCGATCACTCTGGGCACATATCATCAAAATTGCAGCAATTTTGAAATTTAGGCCACTATGATATATCTCGGTAACCAATTATTTAATTTAAACCACTTTTGGATCATTAGCAGTGCATCATTAAAGCATTTTATTTAGGAAGAGATAATGGCACAAATCCGCCATTTTGGAAGATAGCTGAAATTTAAGAAATTAAGCTTTTCCATTATATCTCGAAAACCATTTAACCGATTTAAACAGAATTTGGTACAGTGACAGTGCATGATGTCCGCATTGGATAGTGATAATATTAATATACAACCATTTTGGAAGCCATTGCAGCANAACCATTTAACCGATTTAAACATAATTTGGGACAGTGACAGTGCATGATATCCGCATTGGATAGTGATAATATTAATGTACAACCATTTTGGAAGCCATTGCAGCATAAAAAAAAAGTTTCTGTGCCCTTCCTCGGGAAACTATCAAATGATACCCACCAAATTCAGGTGAGAATTTATACTTTTGAAGTCTATCTAAATTTAAATAACTTAAGAAGGTAGTCAGATATTTCATAATCACAGCAATGTAAATATTTCATGTCAGTTTGTCACATGTCCAATGCCAATTTTAACCGACTTAATATGCAACAGTATTTATGACAAACATAGAATATGCCAATAAATCTCCGTTTTGTTTTCCAGTAATAAAGACACCACCGCGTGAGAAAATTGAACTTTTATGCCATGTGTCTGGAACCAATCGACTGATTCCCACCAAACGTTTCCCACTAATAGTGCCAAAGTAGGCAATGTTTAAAGTGTGTGTCTATTTATTTACAGTATGGCTGCAATATAAATAATTTAGATAATTGTGTCTTGTATATTAAATAATTTGGCGTATTCCAGTATCTAAGTATTAGAAGTATCAGATATGCCTATACAGGTATTGTTTTAGGATGTTTTGTACGATAGTGCCAAATGAGAAACTAAAGCTCTTATATCATGTCTCGGGAACCGGTCAAGCTATCCCCACCAAATCCTGCACACAAGTAGTGTTACGGTAGGCTTTGAAAACTTACACTGTTTCAGTGACTCACACGCTTGTTTTCAAAATCATGTCCCTGTAAATATTTGAAGTTGATAGTCCTGGTCTACCAAAACATTAAACTGATTACTATCGAAGTTAACGTTCTGAACCCTACATCCGTGATGTAGGTGGTAGCGCGTCACCTTACAGTACATATCGTACTGGGTTCGAGCCCCAGGTAAGGTACGTGTGTGTTTGTAACTGTCTAACTAGTATTGCATTTGTTTCTGGTTACATATCTAATGATATCGCTATCAACGAGACGTAATGACTTCGTCAACATTATTTGCAGCGATGTAAATGAAAGTAGGCTCATTAGTTACATAGTTATCTTCTTGTTATGTGCACATTGTTCTGAATACTGTATCGCGAACTGACATCTTCACAGCAGATCGTCCACAAACACATCCTGGGCTGGGCGGGCGCCTTGCAGTTGCGAGAAGTGTCGCCTGTACGTAGGCAACCCGCGCTGACTGTGTTGCGGGCTGCCTAATGCGCCGTCACCCTGCTTAGTGACTTCATTCTCTTCTCTGAGGCTTCAGTAGACNGACTGTGTTGCGGGCTGCCTAATGCGCCGTCACCCTGCTCAGTGACTTCTTTCTCTTCTCTGAGGCTTCAGTAGACAGGTTGTGTGTAACGTCTCTACAACAGCGAGGTCTTTAGAGACGGGGCAAGTTGCTCAGAGAAGTAGGAACGAGTACGGAATCGGTTATAGCCTGTAGTCCATGCCAGCTAGGGTTACCAGTTGCAAGTTGCTTATTTTAACATTTTTCCTTGCTGGTTTATATTGCGATATTCAAAACATTAAATGAGAGGAGCAAAGGGTTATGACATTTCTTGTTCCATAAAATATTCCGATGTTAGCATAGTTCTTTTAAATACAGCATACTAAACTGTACATGTTTCCAGTTCTTAGGTAAGGGGTAGATACAAGCCTTAAAATTGATGTTATACGGCGTGCGGTTAACCAAAACAATTCCAGAGACAACAGAGCCTCCCTATGAGACAGAGATATCGAAAATTTTGATTCTGATTCACTACTGATAAATTACTGTACTAATAAAGATGTTGGTTTTCAAAAGTCACCAGATTAAGTACGCTTGAATTTACCTACACGGGGATTTGAGTGACTAACTGGTATTCTGTGGCTTCTTGAAAAATGTAAATGTTCTGAAAAATCAAACTTTACAGATTTGTCTAAGTAACCACCCAGATAAATTAAACTGTATCAATATACAATTAGTGACAGAGCACATTATATTTACGGAATATTGTTATATCAAGCACGTTTTTCAAATTACGGACAATAAAATTTTTTCGNGACAGAGCACATTATATTTACGGAATATTGTTATATCAAGCACGTTTTTCAAATTACGGACAATAAAATTTTTTCGAGGAATGTGACCTAGCTGTAAATAATAGGCCAATTAAAAATAATTAATGTTTTATATATTTACAGTCGTTTATGAGAAAACTTATAATGAGTGTTTCCCAATATTTCAGCAGGTGATTTCACTTTAAGTTTTTAAAAATTATGTTTATTTTATATTACAATTATTTTTGAGCAAAGTGTCGCTTAAACGTTGTTTAAGTAGTCCACAAATGCACAAATAATAGTCTCGATTTTATAAACACATAACACAATAATTGCTATCTACGGGCCCTTGAGTTTTTGTGAAGACTGTCTTATACACCAAACCACTTACACGCTATAAATGATAAACCTACAATGTCTAACAGTTAATATATAATCTGGTTTTGAGAATGTTTGCATTTTAACTGGAATATAAATTTTACTCAAATTGGCCTGAGGAAATTCGCTACTGTTGTTATAGCGGTAAATAGTTTGACAATAAAAAGAACCGGAGATATGTATTGTCAATTAAATTATAAACTTAGAAGTTTAGTTTCTTTGACGCCTATATATATATGCTGAAACTTGTTTTAATAGAATAATTTACAACATTATGTTGAAATTTCTCCCGCCCACCATCACCAATCCAGGAAGAGGGCAGCTAGAAATTGGCTGACATTCCAGCCAATCAGGAAAGCTCCAAAATGCATTAGCAGGTAACAGCTACTGCTGCTGGAACTTCGCCCTTAAGGAGTCTGCGATGTTTTCCAAACGCCGGCACAAAACACCAGATCGACATAACTACACTACAGAAGCCAAGGACATTCAGACAACGGTCGTCAGAGCCTCATCACTGTTGTTTACTCTCACGGGTTCAGTTTTCCAATTTAACAAAATATATATTGTAAAATTTTACTCAAGCCCCCAAAAAATTTACTTGAGAACGCGTGTTATAGATTGAATTATATCTGAGAGATATGTAACATACGTATTTCGTTAAAAATAACGCGCAGTCGCTGACATATAAAGACGGCCGTAAAGGCAGTAAAGTGAGTATTTTTGAAAGCACTGCGCAGGATCTACTTTTCTTCCCCAATTTGTATCCCTCCACAATATTTAAAGTAGCCTCCATTGTCCACATCAATTTTTTGATGCGCTAGTCAGGTGTATTCTCTGTTTCATGTAACTTCAGTAAAATCTGACAGATGTGACCAACCTACACATCTTGTAAACAGTAAACGCCGCCATTTGCAAAGTACAGTGTCAGCTGTTGGTTGTTGCGGGATGCGTGTTATTATGTTGGCGGTCTTTGCGATGATTGTCAGAAGAAAATAGTACTCGGCATTAAAATTATAATGTAGAAATTTAATGATAATTACAAGATTTATGGCTTAAATTATTTTCATAGATTAATGTACAATTATTTTGAGTTATAGTAAAAGGGTTTTAAAAACATTTAGAACTATTATGGTGGCGCATGCGAAAATGACGTTTATGTGAAAGTTATCCACCAATCTCCCTCGTCTAATGTCTATGGTATCCCGCGCGGTGAAATGCCATTGCCAATGAGCTCTCTTCCTTCATGATTTATCTATATGCGAGAATTACTTACTGGTGGGGTAGAAATATTATAAATGCAGTTTATTATTTTTTGAATTTGCGTATTTTATTAAATTAACTTTGTCGAAGGTACCTTTTTATAACAATGTCCTCAGTGAAATAAATTATCGACACGTGTCTGCCGCTTTGTAAAGGGGTTTTTTGTGATCCACAATTTTCTATGACCATCGCGAAACGCGAGCGAAAAAGTATTTACATTGTGAAGTTTAAATTTGTTGGTTTCAATAAATAGTTCAAGTGTTATGTTTATTGAATAAGTCATCGAATTAATTATTTCGTATCAGTGGCCTACAAAAGTGATTTTAGTGGAGTAACCTTCCAAATCTCACCACTTCAGTTATTGAAGCAACAGGTAGTGATATAATTTCATCAACATCAACAGTGCAATAAAAAATGAGTTATAGCTACATATTTAGAATTTGGCATTAACACACCTAGAGGGTTGTATAATTTTATTCCTAGATTCCTATTTCTATATTAATAGTGAGTTATTTAATTTGTTTGTTGTTTGAAGGTTTTGTTGTTTATGTTTTCTAACAAAATTATAGTAATTGCATTTAGGGGTTTTGTTTGCAATTAATGCTGGACAGGTTAAGTGTTTGTATTGTTTGTGCTTAATAAAAATATTTGTTACAAAAGGGTCGTTTGGTTCAATGCAGCAACATAATTTATACATATTTTCATAAAGATGCAAAAGTTACATTATTAAGGTGTTTGCAATCTATGCATGCAGTTTATGAAGTCTCGGATGAAAGGGAAGAACTGGTTTTAGTTGTTGTTGGTTTCCAGCCATTAAACATATATAAGCTTGAAAGTGCATTCACGCTTGTGGGACTGTGGACTGTGCTGTGAATGTGACCAGGCAAGGTTGACCCTTGACATTTTTCAATTGTGCTTCCATTAGAGACATGTAGAAATGTCCGAAGGTTATTCGCAATGACAGAACCCTCTTGAGAATGTGCTGTAAATGTGTCGACATGGGCAACTTGCATATTCGAGAATAATTTGCCCTGCGTTACACAGTCAATGCAGTTGTGACAGTTCTACGAGTGTGAAGTGACAGACAGCTATTGATTACATTGAAACTTCAGCAGTGTCTTCAGTCACCTTCAGTGAGTTCACAGAACTTCCAAAAGATATGTCAAGCAGGCCTATCTTCCACCAAGTGACACACCTTTAATAAATTTAGTGTAATAAAACTATTCCCTACACAATTTACAGCTCAAAAATGATAATAAAGTTGTTAGAGAAAACATGTGGCTTCAGAGACTGAAATTAATGAACTTAGTTATGGAGGGTTCAGTGCACAGCCAGACCATACCCATGATGTTAAAAATGTGAGACTCCAATTCATGATGCATAATGTATTGCAACAGGCCCTTTATGACCCACGAACGCTAGTTTGCGCCAACACACACTTTGCGACGACAGTTGGCAATACGAAGATTGTAAAATATCTCTCTTGTGAATGAAATCGAGGCAAGTTTCTGTCTTTAACGTTTCTCAAAAGCCATATTCGACGTCACGGAAATGAACAACACGTGCGCAAATAAGAAAAAAAAAATAAAAATATTCACACATTAGAAACTTGAGCAAAATATTAAAACGTGGTCGTCTTGTACGACGACGGTATGAACTGTGATTTTTCATATTTCGCGTATACCCTTACATTTCTTGTTCTTGTGTACTAATAATCAAAGCTTTTAAACGCTAACATTTCTAGTCTATTCATAATATTTCACGAGAAAATCAAGAGTTTATACAACNGACAGAGCACATTATATTTACGGAATATTGTTATATCAAGCACGTTTTTCAAATTACGGACAATAAAATTTTTTCAAGGAATGTGACCTAGCTGTAAATATTAGGCCAATTAAAAATAATTAAAGTTATATATTGACTGTCGTTTATGAGAAAACTTATAATGAGTGTTTCCTGATATTTCAGCAGGTGATTTCACTTTAAGTTTTTAAAACTTAGATATATAATATATTACAATAATTTTTGAGCAAAGTGTCGCTTAAACGTTGTTTAAGTAGTCCACAAATGCACAAATAATAGTCTCGATTGTATAAACACATAACACAATAATTGCTATCTACGGGCCCTTAAGTTTTTGTGAAGACTGTCTTATACACCAAACCACTTACAAGCTATAAATGAAAAACATACAATGTCTAACAGTTAATATTTAATCTGGTTTTGAGAATGTTTGCATTTTAACTGGAATATAAATTTTACTCAAATTGGCCTGAGGAAATTTGCTACTGTTGTTATAGCGGTTAATAGTTTGACCATAAAAAGAACCGGGGATGTGTGTTGTCAATAAAATTATAAACTTAGAAGTTTAGTTTCTTTGACGCCTATATATATATATGCTGAAACTTGTTTTAATAGAATAATTTACAACATTATGTTGAAATTTCTCCCGCCCACCATCACCAATCCAGGAAGAGGGCAGCTAGAAATTGGCTGACATTCCAGCCAATCAGGAAAGCTCCAAAATGCATTAGCAGGTAACAGCTACTGCTGATGGAACTTCGCCCTAAAGGAGTCTCCGATGTCTTCCAAACGCCGGCACAAAACACCAGATCGACATAACTACACTACAGAAGCCAAGGACATTCAGACAACGGTCGTCAGAGCCTCATCACTGTTGTTTACTCTCACGGGTTCAGTTTTCCAATTTAAAAAAATATATATTTTGAAATTTTACTCAAGCCCCCAAAAAAGTTACTTGAGAACGCGTGTTATAGATTGAATTATATCTGAGAGATATGTAACATACGTATTTCGTTAAAAATAACGCGCAGTCGCTGACATATAAAGACGGCCGTAAAGTGAGTATTTTTGAAAGCACTGCGCAGGATCTACTTTTCTTCCCCAATTTGTATCCCTCCACAATATTTAAAGTAGCATCCATTGTCCACATCAATTTTTTGATGCGCAAGTCAGGTGTATTCTCTGTTTCATGTAACTTCAGTAAAATCTGACAGATGTGACCAACCTACACATCTTGTAAACAGTAAACGCCGCCATTTGCAAAGTACAGTGTCAGCTGTTGGTTGTTGCGGGATGCGTGTTATTATGTTGGCGGTCGAAAATAGTACTCGGCATTAAAATTATAATGTAGAAATTTAATTATAATTACAAGATTTATGGCTTAAATTATTTTCATAGATTAATGTACAATTATTTTGAGTTATAGAAAAAGGGTTTTAAAAACATTTAGAACTATTATGGTGGCGCATGCGAAAATGACGTTTAAGTGAAAGTTATCCACCAATCTCCCTTGTCTAATGTCTATGGTATCCCGCGCGGTGAAATGCCATTGCCAATGAGCTCTCTTCCTTCATGATTTATCTATATGCGAGAATTACTTACTGGTGGGGTAGGAATATTATAAATGCAGTTTATTATTTTTTTGAATTTGCATATTTTATTAAATTAACTTTGTCGAAGGTACCTTTTTATAACAATGTCCTCAGTGAAATAAATTATCGACACGTGTCTGCCACATTGTAAAGGGGTTTTTGTGATCCACCATTTTCTATGACCATCGCGAAACGCGAGCGAAAAAGTATTTACATTGTGAAGTTTAAATTTGTTGGTTTCAATAAATAGTTCAAGTGTTATGTTTATTGAATAAGTCATCGAATTAATTATTTCGTATTAGTGGCCTACAAAAGTGATTTTAGTGGAGTAACCATCCAAAGCTCACCACTTCAGTTATTGAAGCAACAGGTAGTGATATAATTTCATCAACATCAACAGTGCTATAAAAAAATGAGTTATAGCTACATATCTAGAATTTGGCATTAACACACCTAGAGGGTTGTATAATTTTATTCCTAGATTCCTATTTCTATATTGATAGTGAGTTATTTAATTTGTTTGTTGTTTGAAGGTTTTGTTATTTATGTTTTCAAACAAAATTATAGTAATTGCATTTAGGGGTTTTGTTTGCAATTAATGCTAGACAGGTTAAGTGTTTGTATTGTTTGTGCTTAATAAAATTATTTGTTACAAAAAGGGTCGTTTGGTTCTATGCAGCAACATAATTTATACATATTTTCACAAACATGCAAAAGTTACATTATTAAGGTGTTTGCAATCTATTAATGCAGTTTATTAAGTCTCGAATGAAAGAGAAGAACTGGTTTTAGTTGTTGTTGGTTTCCAGCCATTAATCATATATAAGCTTGAAAGTGCATTCACGCTTGTGGAACTGTAGATTGTCCTGTGAATGTGCCCAGGCAAGGTTGACCCTTGACATTCTTCAATTGTGCTTCCGTTACAGACATGTAGAAATGTCCGAAGGTAATTCGCAATAACAGAACCCTCTTGAGAATGTGCTGTAAATGTGTCGACATGGGCAACTTGCATATTCGAGAATAATTTGCCCTGCGTTACACAGTCAATGCAGTTGTGACAGTTCTACAAGTGTGAAGTGACAGACAGCTATTGATTACATTGAAACTTCACCAGTGTCTTCAGTCACCTTCACTGAGTTCACAGAACTTCCAAAAGATATGTCAAGTAGGCCTATCTTCCGCCAACCCAAACTGTCGGGCTGGCACATTTGTAATTATGTCAAGCACTTCCGTTAAGTTTTTGGTGATTCATTGTTAAATCTGCATTTATGTGTGACACACTTTTAATAAATTTTGTGTAATAAAACAATTCCCTGCACAATTTACAGCTCAAAGATGATGATAAAATTGTTAGAGAAAGCATGTGGCTTCAGAGACTGAAATGAATTAACTTAGTTATGGAGGGTTCAGTACACAGCCAGACCACATCCATGATGTTAAAAATGTGAGCCTCCAATTCATGATGCATAATGTATTGCAACAGGCCCTTTATGACCCACGAACGCTAGTTTGCCCCAACACACTCTTTGCGACGACAGTTGGCAATATGAAGATTGTAAAATATCTCTCTTGTGAATGAAATCGAGGCAAGTTTCTGTCTTCAACGTTTCTCAAAAGCCATATTCGACGTCACGGAAATGAACAACACGTGCGCAAAGAAGAAAAAAAAAATAAATTCACACATTAGAAACTCGAGCAAAATATTAAAACGTGGTCGTCTTGTACGACGACGGTATGAACTGTGATTTTTCATATTTCGCGTATACTCTTACATGTCTTGTCCTTGTGTACTGATAATCAAAGCTTTTAAACGCTAACATTTCTAGTCTATTCATAATATTTCACGAGAAAATCAAGAGTTTATACAACNATAATCAAAGCTTTTAAACGCTAACATTTCTAGTCTATTCATAATATTTCACGAGAAAATCAAGAGTTTATACAACATATGCGGTGTTTTGAGACGGTAAAACTTATAGAAACACGAATTTCACTGAAATAATGCAACCTAACGATCAGAATAATTATTCTCTCTTCAAAGAGTTATTTCACTACAAAAACTATATACCATTAACCATATTAAATCAGTTCATTGTAATTAAATACTAATATATATTTTAAAATGGTTTACATGTCCGTCCATTGTAATTCTAACTCTCGTGGGTAGTACATAGTTAAAAAAAGGTGTAGTCTTTTGTGGATATAAATTCCAGGTATTTAAAAATGTTCAGAATTTGTATGCACGGCGAAAAAATATTAGAATAGCTCGTTTGTTAAAAAGCAAAAAAATTACCAATCCGTAAAAAAAAAAAATACCATAATGGATTAAAATTCACGAACATCCCACCTCTAGTTTGTGAGCAGCGAGCCTAGCTACTCACCTCTAGTTCGCGAGTAGCGAGCCTAGCTACTCACCTCTAGTTCGCGAGTAGCGAGCCTAGCTACTCACCTCTAGTTCGCGAGTAGCGAGCCTAGCTACTCACCTCTAGTTCGCGAGTAGCGAGCCTAGCTACTCACCTCTAGTTCGCGAGTAGCGAGCCTAGCTACTCACCTCTAGTTCGCGAGTAGCGAGCCTAGCTACTCACCTCTAGTTCGCGAGTAGCGAGCCTAGCTACTCACCTCTAGTTCGCGAGTAGCGAGCCTAGCTACTCACCTCTAGTTCGCGAGTAGCGAGCCTAGCTACTCACCTCTAGTTCGCGAGTAGCGAGCCTAGCTACTCACCTCTAGTTCGCGAGTAGCGAGCCTAGCTACTCACCTCTAGTTCGCGAGTAGCGAGCCTAGCTACTCACCTCTAGTTCGCGAGTAGCGAGCCTAGCTACTCACCTCTAGTTCGCGAGTAGCGAGCCTAGCTACTCACCTCTAGTTCGCGAGCAGCGAGCCTAGCTACTCACCTCTAGTTTGCGAGTAGCGCGCCTAGCTACTCACTAACGCAAAATGCGTTTCCGTGTCGTTGTCGAACACAAAACTGCTTTGCGTTTCCTTGCGTCGCAGTCACAACAGACCCGCAGGGAACTGTGTACACATTCCATCCACATATTAAGTTCTGTTCCGCACATCAGCTTAAGTAAAATTTAAAATGAATGTATTATTTATTTATCTAACGAGTTTTGCCAGTGATTAGTGTAAATTGACTCGGTTTTCTTGTGAATTACAATATGCAGATATATTTATATGAGAAAACATGCAGCAAAGAGTTGAAAAAAAAATAGTCTTTTACAAGAAATATGTTTGCAAATATGTAAAAAAATATCTATCTGTTCATGAAGATGTTTACATTTTTTTTATTCTTTGTTCATGATATAATTTGAGATTCACTTAATGTACATTATGTTAAGTGTAAAATTTCCTTCATTGCCAGAACATCGGTTTTGTGGATCCCTAGCTTTAACAGTAATGAATATATGTAAACTTGCAACAGCAGTTCTGAGAATATTTTGTTTTTGGCTGAAACAATTACGATTTACATTATGCATTTTTAAATTGGTGTTGGTTGGATCCATTTTCTACTTTGTATTAGCTCAGATTCAAACATGAAGCTGTAAATATGAGACAAAAAATTTAATTTTTTTTTTAAATTCTTTGTCTTCTTGTCTTCAACAGTATGCACGTTCCATGTTGTAATACGTGTTCATACTTCAGTGACAGCTGNAAATTCTTTGTCTTCTTGTCTTCAACAGTATGCACGTTCCATGTTGTAATACGTGTTCATACTTCAGTGACAGCTGGGTGTACATAAAGAGGATATTGCGTTAAAAATACATTCCCAACTTACTATTGAAATTGTTGTTTTACTACTGTGTTTTTAGTTTGCTTCCTTGATAAATAAACGTTATGTTCCAAAGACTTCACTTGCAGTTATGGTCCGTTTCCTTTAATGAGTTTAACAACTAATAACAACAAGGCGTCATTTAAAAAAATAATTTTTCATGTTTAAATTATCTATATTTACAATAACATATGTCAGTGCTAATGCGTGCCTTCGTGCCCTCAGTTATCTGTTGCCTGTCAACAGTTGTTCCATGTCAATGACTTGGTAGGCGCTTTTATAAAGAACGATACTTTTTCAGTTCTTAGTTGACAATAAAATTATTTACAGGGAAAACATCACTCACTGTAGGGAAATACAGTTTAATAATAGTTGCTGGATAATTATTGCATAGGCTCGTTTTGTAAATCTGTTTACATAATAAAAAAACCTGATACAGCTGTGAAACTTAGGGAAGTTGTTTGGAAATCATTCACTTGAATAGGTTAATTCAATTTGAATAAAATAATTCATTCTGGTAAACTATTTTGATTCACCAAATGTACGTTAATTCAGCTAAAAAAATATTTCTCCATTATTCCAGGTGGGTGATATATCTACTGACAGGGTTTTTTACAGTAAAGTTAGGATAACTAATTGAAAATTCTTTCAGGAAGCTTTTATTACCCAAGTAAACCAAACAATAAAAGTCTGCATTAACCTAACTAGTAAAATANAAAATTCTTTCAGGAAGCTTTTATTACCCAAGTAAACCAAACAATAAAAGTCTGCATTAACCTAACTAGTAAAATAAGTAAAAACGATTTCGTTATGTGGTCAAAGTAAGCTTGAATTGTGAATGAATAAAATTTTACGAAGTTTCTGCCAATAATTAAGTAGACATTAAATGCCACTTGTGTTTCTGTCGAAAACTAGGAGAATACTTATTTTAACATGCACCACAGCTGAAAACACAGAAAATTATGCACTATTATTGAATACCATTTTCATAACCTTTAAAAAATTGTTTGGTCAAGTTATGATATATTAAGGTTGCTAATTGTAGTATGATGCATCATTACTACGTCATCGAACAGCTGTTGGATTAATAATCTGGTAACATTATTAGTGTTTTTTTAATTGAAAAAAAAAATACTACCAACAAGAACAGTTACTTGCTGTTAACATTGTAATAATGCATTTAGATACTGAAATAATATGTATATGGATACATTTTTACTAAACTTTGACGGTCATCAGCTTTAACTTTGAAAGTATACTTGAGAAACTTTGAAGAATGTTCAAGTTTTAAGAAGAAATTAGGGATATGTGTAATAGAAGGAGAGACCATTTTCTTAGGTTTCCAACACCGTTTCACACAATTGAAGTATTCGGAGTAGTATTTTTCCCCACAGTAATTACTGCGATGACATACATAAAATATAGTTTCACATGAAACTATATTTTGTATCATTGTGGGCAGAACACATTCTATATCATCATTTATAAATTGCTAATTACAATTGTTTCACTACTATAACGGCAGGAAATTATTTTACTGAAGTTATTTGGGTAAATTCGTTCATTTATTTGCAAATTCTTCCATCTAAGTTATAAGATATGGAACAAGTCAATTTAATATATATACATACAGCGGATGGACAAAATAATATGAACACCATGCAATATAGTACATTTTGTTGCACGTTAGCAACACTGCTTCTGTATAAATAACGCGACGCGTATGTATTGCACAGTTTACGTGCCAAGTCATGTAGGTTATATTTCAGTGTATTATGCGCTTTGTTCTGCGACGGTTAAAACAAGCGATCGGTGAAATGTGTGATCTCTCAGACTTCGAGAGAGGGAAAATCGTTGGTGCTCGGTTAGCGGAAGCGTCTGTGACGAAAACAACTGAATTGTTTAACGTTTCATGAGCAACAGTATCCACGGTAATGGCAGCATACACAAAACATGGTAAAACATCATCGGCGAAGAGGCATAGTGGGCGAAACCCAAAGTTAACTGACAGAGACCGACGAACATTAAAAAGAATTGTGGCCAGACAACATACAACTACCGCGGCAAAAGTGACAGCAGAACTCAACACTCACTTGAGTAATACTGTTTCGACAAAAACAGTACGGCGGGAGCTCCACAAAGCTAACATCTATGGAAGGGCTGCAATTGCGAAACCCTTTATAACGGAAGCCAACGCTAAGCTGCGAAAGAAGTGGTGCCACGATCATAACACCTGGACACTTGATTGGAAGAATGTGGTTTGGTCCGATGAATCATCATTTACATTGTTTCCTTCAAACGGCCGGGTTTATGTAAAGAAGCCTACGATCCGGACTGCCTGCTTCCTACAGTCAAGCATGGGGGAGGTTCCATTATGGTTTGGGCGGCTATATCGTGGTATTCAGCTGGTCCTCTCATTCACATCACTGGCCAGATTAATGCGAATGAATATCTTGACATCATCAATGATGAAGTTCTTACTATGACTAGCATATTGCTGCCAAACACTGCCATATTCCAAGATGAAAATGCGCCCATACACACAGCCAAAAAGGTCCAGTCTTGGCTTGAGGAGCATCAGAATATCATAAAATATCTTCCCTGGCCGTTATGGGGAGTTTTAGAGCAGAGAGTGAGGAGCAGATTTCCATCTCCAGCATCATTGAAGCAATTGGCGGATGTTTTGGTACAAGAATGGGACAACATTCCGTTGGAAACTATTCAGACACTCTACGAATCTATTCCGCGAAGAATTGCAGCTGTTCTAAAAGCAAATGGTGGCCCAACACCTTATTAATAAATAAATATTGTGTATATGTCAGGTGTTCATATTATTTGGTCCATACCCTGTATATATATATATATATATATATAAATATATATATATATGTATATATTTATATATATATGTATGTATGTATATATATGTGTGTGTGTGTTTGTGCGTAATTTTTTACTGAATGATGATAAACCTGAAAGTAAACAGTAAAAAAACTGTTACATTTACAATGTAATGTGATATCACATGAATTAAATAATTCAAACTACAGCCAAACCAAAACACACGCACATTCGCGCGTGTTTGCGTGAAATGTACAAATACAGTGAAAGTGTATAAATGCTTTACACATGCACGCATGCTTGTGTTTGTATAAGATATATAAATACGCAAATGCCTGTTATATAAACACGCGCACTTGAGTGCAATATTGCGTAGCAACCGCATATAAAATAATCGTAATACGTTGCCGCTTCGCTACCGCCGAGATACCCGCCATATTGTAACTGTACTTTCCCAGCCGCTTGGAGCGCTGCACTCGCAGTCAACGAGTACAACACGGGAGATACTATCCTTTATCAATGGCGGAGTGTCCCAAGTCTAGGAATATTCTGTATTCTGAACGTTCTTTAACATTATAGTTATTTTTACATACGTGACGTAAGTTCCTCGTAGAGCTATCTTAGTGGCTTTCTTCTCTGTGCGCGTGAGTTTCGTCGTGGTATTTGCTGTTCTACCGCGGTACGGCACGGATGCCGTGCAGAAGATTTGTCAAGAAAGAAGCGAAGAGACCGCATTTTTTAGAGTGAACTGGCATGGCTGACACAAGCATGGGTTTTTATTCGGCCAGACTATTCACATTTGCATTTGCGCCGTGACACGTGCTTTCAGCACACAATATAAAGTAGTTCGGGGAAAGACCTCAATGTATGAGAGCTATTTATTGCAACGAGACTCAGACTTTACGAGGATCAAATAATGAATTATTTCCACGCTGCCGCCTGACTTAACTCACCGATGTAGATTAATTCCTTTTGTCTCGCAGATTACCGGGGATAACTCTGAATTATTTAAAGACACTCTAATGTATTTCATAACAGTAGGTATTTATTAATAATGACTAAAATAATATATTCAGAGCTAGTTAGGAATTCAATTGATATTCTGCACAATTAGTTTTAAAATATTTATTAGTTTCCAGTAATAATGTAATTTATTATTTATCATGATCCAAGCCATGTGACCATTAATTTGTGTATTCTATATTTTCTTCTATGCACGTTAGTTTAGTTAGATATCTTTGATAGGAGAAAAAATATTCTTGTTAGGAATCTTCTGGAAGAAAGTTATGTCACATATAATGAAACAATCTTAGGCAAAATTGGTTGAAGGAAAATTATTAATTAAAGAATTTTCCCTGCAACTGCTTCAACCACGGAGATTAAGATTTACCTTGCTCTAAGTCAGGACTTCAGCATTTCACGTAGTGAAAGTATTTGGTGGAAATAATTAGTTCTGTAACTAAGGTGTAAATTTCTATTTATGTATCCCGTCACGTGTAGATAAAAATATTCAGTATGTTTTTTATTGCAGACTTTAATTTTATATCTATCTAATGCTTGTGCCAGACATAAAATAATGTCACTACTATAACAGTAATCTTATTGCGTGCGATACATATCTAACACAACTTGTTACATGGAACACACAAAAAAGTTGGATTCCCAACGTTTTGCTATGGAACAGAGCCAGCAGAAATAAATGATTGAGAAACACATAACTTATGAGCAGTAAGAAAAATAAAAGTTCATGTATCTTACGTAGTTATTAAAGCTCGTTAAACATAAACAGCGAAGAATTTGTCATGAACAGCATACAGATTACAAGCGCTGACTATTTGAACGCGCCCGTTCAACATGACGTCATTGGCAATACTGCAGCTCGTAATGAGAATTCAGTCCGAATTCCCGTTTTCCGAGAACAATTCTGGAACTTAAGAATTCAAGGAAGTTTGAGATCACAACTCCAAGCCGAATGATAGGGGAAAGTCGCTCGTAGAACATTTAAGTTAAATGTTCGAGAGAGCATGAAACCTGTATCTATAAATGACGGATGAGATATTCATAGCTAAAATTGACAACCTCAAAACGAGAAATACGAACGCCATCGAAACCGTAACACCGGACATACTGACAAGAGTGTGGAACGAGTTTACTATCGCGTAGATGTCGTTCGGGCCACTCATGGTGGTCATATTGAACATTTATGAATATATGGTAAACTAACTTGACGGTTCCACGGTTCATTTGATTGGTCAATCAAGGTTGTAGGTTGTTTGGTTTTGATATTATAGACCTTCAAATTTGGGGAATTATTTTGTACTCAGCCTATAATATCACTGTTTTAAAACATTACAAGCTGATCTTTCAAGTAAGCAAGTAATCTGTTTCAGGGTAAAAAAAATCACCTTAAACTACTGTTCAATTTGCGAAAAGTATATGGGGTCCAGAAATGGTTATTTATGTACAGACGTGTGTGAACAGAGCACTCATGTCTGTTAGTGTTGATATGGCGTTATCTTTTTATCTTTGTTTATTTATTGGACATTGCTTATACTAACGTATTGTAAACCTTGAAGTGCCTTCATTTATAAAATGTATAAATATTGTAATTCTGTATACACTAAGTAATATGATGCCTGTGCACCGTCGAATATATAACTCAAGAATTTGGCCAAGACAGATTATAAAAGGAATGAGAACAGATACAAATGTGATTCTACGTTCCTTATGATACGGGAATTACGAAAGCTGACTTTGAAATCTGAACCTACAGAAGAAGTGAAACAAATACACGACATAAAGAAACTCCAAATTTATACATCTGTAGAGCAGTTCCAGAAAATCGGTAAGAATATTTACACGATGCACAACACCCCTAAAGTATTGAGCAGAATAATCCGCTCTATTTACCAAAGAAATTTAAAGAAACTTACTTGTCGGTAGAGCTTGTTGTTTCTGGAAATTTCCAGATGTGGTTGTATTTTAGTCTTCTTTAATAATCCGCGTTAGTCCACGAAGAGATTTTGTAGTCTGCTATATATTTATTTATTTTTCATTTCCCACACTAACAACACAACAGTGAAGAGCGCGTTTCAACGAAATGATTTCGTGATGCTATGTCTTTTAAATACACATACACAATGTAATATAACTTCCATAGCACGCCCTATGAAAATACGGGATATATAAATGATCTTTGTAACTGAGCAGAACTAATTACTTTTACTTGGTACTTATGGTAACTGTGCAAGTGATCAGTGATCAAGATGAACTCAGTGCGCGAAATTAGTGAAATAGCCATTGAGTTAAGACACTCTCTGTGTGTATAAGGACTGATATAGGACAGATCATGTTCACAACCAAACCAAAGATGAACGTGGTTAAGGCTCACTCTTATATTTAAAAAAATTCGAAAATAGCGAAAATTCACGGTAAATGCTACTGAATTTCACTCATAAACTGCACATGATAAACTGTTATATACTNTCGAAAATAGCGAAAATTCACGGTAAATGCTACTGAATTTCACTCATAAACTGCACATGATAAACTGTTATATACTTGCAGGCAACTACGAACGTCGCTACTGTAAGCTCCGGCAGTAGTCGCAGAGCTACAAGACTGCACGTGGATGTCGGGCGAGACAGCAGCAATGATGCGCAGCAACAAGCATGCTGCCGGAAGCTACGTCTCTGCGCGCCTGATCTCCGTTGCCTAGCAACGGGATCATGACCATGCCGACCAAACGTAAACACCTGCTGTTTAACACACATTTTCCGAGTATTTAATTAATAACATATATGCAAATGGACAAGTTTAGAACAATTTAATACTGTCATCTGTAAAAGTGAAAGTTTAAAGTGAGGATTTCAAACAGTTATTTAATTTGTATAAAGACATCAGAGTGAGATATATTGACTTATGTTTTTTGATTGACTTTAGGTTTCTTTTCTTTAAATGAAGTAGTTTAATATTTATACTTATTCACCACCATAATAGTACATTTAAGGATATTGTAGTATTTAGTTAAAATTAGTAAAAAAAAACACGTTAAGGAAGGCCTTTATGTAAAGAATTACATAATTGTAAGGGTTTATTTATAATTATTTATATTTAGAGGAAGTTAGGAATTTACTTCAGATTTTTAACACCTATATTGGTTTTAAAAATATAAATTAATGCCCAGTATTAGGGTCATTTAATGTTTATCATGGCCCAAACGATGTGACTATGCAATTTAATAGGAAACAAAATGTTATTGTTAGAAATTTTTTGGAAGAAAGTCATGCAAGATATAACACAAGCTTGAGCTAAGTTAGCTGATGAAAAATAATTAATTAAAGATTTTTCCTGCGATCGCTTCAACCACGGATATTAAGAGTTACCTTTCTATAAGTCAGCCCTTCAGCATTTCATGTAGTGAAAGTATTTGTTGGAATTAACTAGATCGGTAACTTACGTGCAAATTTCAATTTATGTATCCCGGCACATGTAGATCAAAAAATTCAGTAAATGGTTTTTATTACTGACTTTAATTTTACATCTAGCTAATGTTTGAGCCAGACATCTAATCATGTTATTTTATTATAAGCAATACATGTCTAAAACGCCACGTTGCATGGAACAGCACCAAGACGCGAAACAAAAGTTACGGAAAGTTACGACGACAAAAGCCTTTTTATGAAAAACTTTAAAATTTATAAATGTGTTGTAATATAACTACTTTATCAACCATGCTGTCTTGCATACCATTTTCTTTCAAACCATCGTGACTGAAGAGAAATTTTTTAGCTTAGAATGATTGCACGTTCGTGAGATAATTTATATTTTCATTGTTTTATCTGTACATACGCATGTATGCTAAGCAAAACTTCACTATCACAAATTGTCAGTATCTTCAGTACTGTTTCTTAAACTGTCTGAACTTTTATGACGAAGCAGGCTAGGATTATAACATCTAGTTCCAAAGTTCTGTTCACGCCCCGGTACTTCATTAGTGTGGGTGTCATTTATTTATACCTTACTTTTCTGTTTAGCTTAGCATGCAGTTAGTCTATGAAATTACTCACCAACGTAAAATTAGCAGAAAAATTATCGACAATTTAGCGGTAAACAACAATAAACGAAAAATATACTCTTAGGAAATATAATTCAATATACATCATCCGGAAATTTGAGGTGTCCGTATTATTCTTTATGTTCTCTCCTCGTAGATATTTGTAGGGCTGTTTGCAAAAAANATCCGGAAATTTGAGGTGTCCGTATTATTCTTTATGTTCTCTCCTCGTAGATATTTGTAGGGCTGTTTGCAAAAAAGGCAAATCCAGGATAATGATAATTTATCCAGAACCCTCGCGGCACACTAAGAGACACTGTGCTTAAAGCTACATTCTGATGAACCATATCGCTACAAATAACAGAATAATGTAAATAGTTCGCACGTTCTTACACATGTAATGCCTCTTTGTTTAACACGATACAGTACTAGCAAGTCTAAATAAAGGTTTTCCCTGAACCATGTTATGGGCAGTATAAATTAGTTTCTTCTGGTCTTGTGTATTTGAAATGAGAAATGTGGTTAGTTTCGCCACATTCTTCGAATAGAAACGGGAGTGATCAATAACACTTGGCGTTTTGGTTATGCATATTCATGGGGAGATACCNTCCGGAAATTTGAGGTGTCCGTATTATTCTTTATGTTCTCTCCTCGTAGATATTTGTAGGGCTGTTTGCAAAAAAAGGCAAATCCAGGATAATGATAATTTATCCAGAACCCTCGCGGCACACTTAGAGAAACTGTGCTTAAAGCTACATTCTGATGAACCATATCGCTACAAATAACAGAATAATGTAAATAGTTCGCACGTTCTTACACATGTAATGCCTCTTTGTTTAACACGATACAGTACTAGCAAGTCTAAATAAATGTTTTCCCTGAACCATGTTATGGGCAGTATAAATTAGTTTCTTCTGGTCTTGTGTATTTGAAATGAGAAATGTGGTTAGTTTCACCACATTCTTCGAATAGAAACGGGAGTGATCAATAACACTTGGCGTTTTGGTTATGCATATTCATGGGGAGATACCNCCACATTCTTCGAATAGAAACGGGAGTGATCAATAACACTTGGCGTTTTGGTTATGCATATTCATGGGGAGATACCGTGGTGATTCACCAGGGCCAGTCTTAACTTCATTTCGGGCGAGTGTTATCGATTAATGTATATGGAGAAGTTAAAATGTTTCATTGTAATCGCCGTGTCCACTCTACGAAGTAAATACATTTTAAATTTTTTTTGTTTTGTTTCGGGGGCACAGTGGCTAGGCAGTTAACCTGCTCGCCTTCCACCAAGGCGAACCATGTTCAATTCCCGGACGGGTCATTTCCAAAATTTTTTGCAGGTGGGAATCGTGCCGGAGATGGCTCTGGTCAGCGGGTTTTCTCGGGAATCTCCCATTTCCCCACCCTTTTATTCTGGTGGCACCATACTCACCTCAATGTTTATTCTTGAGCCCTTTTCGTTTTAATTATTAGCAGATTTTTAAGAATGAATAAGAAGTGTAAAAGTATGAAGCAGTTTTTATAATTTAATTTTTCTTGTGATCGTAATTACGTTGTTATGTAGGGGATGTGAGGTTGTTCACAGGAAAATAAATAAATGGCGTGTGGGGAGTGCACCCAGGGCAAGGCAACATCCTCCGAGTGACGGTCTTTCCAGCTGGGACCCGTAGGTGACCGTCATCCCCGAGCATGACAGAAATGAAACCCTAGAATGAAGCGGCGCTGGAATGCAAGGGCGGGGGAAACGGGAGTGCCCCGAGAAAGCCCGCTGGCAAGCGGCATCGTCCAGCACGATTCCCACATGTGAAGATCCGGGAGTGAACCCGCCGGGGATCGGACTCGGATCGCCGTGGTAGGAGGCGAGCACCCTGGACCCTACGCCACCGCTGCCCCTCGTTTACAGGAAACTGAGCACTCTTAAAAGCCCCGCCTAAGATCTACTTGTCTGCACTGTGCGTGTTCTTCAACTACGTGCATAATTNAACTGAGCACTCTTAAAAGCCCCGCCTAAGATCTACTTGTCTGCACTGTGCGTGTTCTTCAACTACGTGCATAATAAGTATTGCCACGGACATTACAACTTTATTCTTGCGTCGGTCGATTGAAACTGTGAAATAATTAGGAAAGGAAATGTTTTACNTGCCACGGACATTACAACTTTATTCTTGCGTCGGTCGATTGAAACTGTGAAATAATTAGGAAAGGAAATGTTTTACGAAGCTACTAACTCTTACAACTATAAGCATAAAAAAGCGAAATTAAAATAAATAGTTTAGGTATTTACAAATGCTTATCTAACAGTTTTAATGCAACATTAAAACACTATAGTTTTCCTCTGTCATTACTATCTTAACTGGATGAATGCCATTCAGTATTCCGGATAAACTATGTACAGATAGGGGCAGAGATGTTTTCCAAAGGTTGGTTTTAAAAGTGCTCACTTTATTGTGAACAGCCCATAGGTACAAGTAGCTAAATCGACGTGTATTACGTAAATAATGTTTAAGTTGTATTAATTGCTATGTACGGAGAGAGCACACCCAAACTACATGACAAACACAAGTATCTGTTTGAAAGTTACTCTTTGTATTATGAAAAATTATGTTCCATAAAACACTAGAGAAAAAATATTTAATTTTGATTCTAAAAACATTTTTATGACTTAAAACTAAATTTTAACTCTATACATGTGTCCCAACAACCAACACGAACAACTCAATTGGTTACTGCCAATATAAGAGAAGGGTCGTCAATATTTTATCATTATAAACTGTATCTATGTTTGATATTTGATGTGCTTTCTTCAGTTAAGTATTCCACTTCTCAGTTCTTACTGACTTCACTGGAATTCTTAAGCAACCTGGCATCGCATTACCGGAATACCTACTCCGACTGCGCCGTGGGTTCGCTTCATCACTATAATTAAGTGGCTATTCATAGCTCAGAGCGAGCAGCTTCCATTAAAATGGGATGTGAGTTTCGCAGCCAGCACACGCCTCCTCAGAGGCGACTTCTGCATGTAAATGTGAACGTGGGCGGACTGCTGAGTGCCGAGGCCTAGCTTACTGGGAACTCAGCTTTGCCGAGCGACTGCACCTCGGACGTACGCTACCTTGGCTTTCCTATTGTTCCCCTAGAAAACGAAGTCTAGTGAGAAAATATATGAAAACAATATTCTGTTCANGCTACCTTGGCTTTCCTATTGTTCCCCTAGAAAACGAAGTCTAGTGAGAAAATATATGAAAACAATATTCTGTTCACTTCACAGTAACATTAGAACTGCTTGAATTTTGGCAAAATTTTTTGTCAAATTGCGAGTTACTGCTTTGATTAAATCGGAAAATTTAATGCTCCAAAATATAGCCACGTAAAAAGTATTTCTGTTATAATTTCGTTATGGAAAAACTGCAAACAACTTCTCGGGTGTGGGAGGTGGCTCAAGTCTAGAGACAGGCGCCGGCGTGGGAATGCCTTCGCCAACGTCGCGTTTCTTTAACAAAAGGTGCTCTCATACAATTCCGGTCTTTTGAGATACCAAAACTTTCAGTAGCCGCCAACTGATACTAAGCACAAACCTACAGTTCACGTTTATTAATCTATATATTTGGGGACCGCCTTTACTAACCTACGGCTGAAATGCCAACGCGTAGTTGTACTTTTTCGAAGTACATATATTTCTACAATTTTAATTTATCTTGAAACTGTAATATTACATGGCAGAAAACTCATTATTCATATGCATAAAAAGTTACGAATTTCGTGACTAAAAATAAAAATATCATGGTTGCTGGTAAATGCAATAAATAATTTTTTAATTCTACTGCTTAAAATCTTGAAAATTCCCAAAATTTCAAACATTCTGCAATTTTAAACTTTTAAAGGGGAAGATAAAATACTCATGGTTCCAAAATAGGTGCGTAATATTTTTAAGGCTTCCAGCCATAAAACAAGAAGATGAGCTAAATGTCCTGTCTCCCTCTTATGCAATTGACACATTCACTTCTATTAAATTGGATGTCAAATGGCAAATATGGGGATGAAAATGTATTTGGTCTAAAAAATATTTTTATGACTGATTTCACTAGATTATGTTGAGTAGATTCCAAAACCATTTGATGCCACTCTGTCGCCAGTAAGTACAATGTAACATTCAAGACGGCGTCCAATATGGTGGCACTATAGTTCAATTTACATTTGAAAAGCAAATTTGATGGAAAAAATATTATTTACTAAGTGTTTTGGCTCAATGAATATATGTTAATTCGCCCATAAAATTTCAAATTAAGGATGGAAATTTAACATATTTGTTATGTTTGTTTCAGGAGTGCATTAATTTCAAGTTGATGCATGAATGATAAAACACTTTTCACGATGGAGCATTCTAGTGAGGAGTGTTATTTTTAATTTAGAAATGAATGGACTCTAATAACCGGGATTCAAAGATATAAGTTCATATTACCTGCAAGAAAACTTTAGAACCAAGTGTCAATAAGAATGCTAACACAATTCTGTTTGTCAATGATCATGTGTCTCAACCTACACTTCAAAAACACATATAAAGATAATATTGCTCCGTAGCTCCGTAGATGTAGGTGATAAACTGATAACGCCTAAACAACATTTTTACTTAGAAACTTTAGTATTTTAAAACATGACGCTCGCTTGTATAATATTCAAACTGCATGCTAGTTTGCGTTGCCCGTCTCGAGCTGCCTCGGTAGATGTCTGCTGGCTGTGTCGTGCAGACGTCAGCATTGTTGCTGGAATGAAATATGTTACCTTATCAGGCCGATTGCTGTCTAGCCTGCGAAGTTGGCAATAGGGCCTGTCAACTTATTTACACTCGTACACCATTCAGAGTTGAAAGTGCATAGTTTTTTTTTGCTGCAGCTGCTCGCTCTAGATATGTCTTACACAAGCTCCTGGGATGTGGTGTGTCTGTAATGGTAGCACTACCTTTAAAAACAATCAATGCATGGGAGACAGTCAAGAATCTCTTCGTCCTGTTGCAGATAGACAGGTAGGTGTTTGTGTAGACGGATTTTATTTCGTGTCGTGCATATGCGAGACGAAATTCTTTAGGCAGGTATGCAAGGTCGGTATTTTTGTCGAGTGATGCAAGTGATTTAGTATTTTAATATTCCCTGATAGCTTATACAATTTTCTGACCACTAAAACATCCTCCCAACATATTTACCGTGTCCTCTCCACGAGAGAAAGACGTTCTGAGGGATGTGTGGGGTAGAAAATAATTCTTATATGTCTAAAAGTGAGTAGGGTGGAGAGAAGTGATATCCTATACCAACACAACTATATTAGAAGTGATATTTTAAAGATAAATTCTAAATTTAACAGCTTGATGTATTCAAACGAATTGAATTGTTACCTTGCACTGTGTACCTAAATTCCTCTTATAAAGGGCATGCATGTGTAATATGTGATTGCGATGTTTGGCAACTGCCTATAACAATTATCCCTTACATTTTATTTTAATATAAGTTTGCATCTGTGTGTAGCAGCGACATCTCTCTTGTACGGCTAATGGATTAAATGTATGTTGTGTTGTGGCAAGCAAAGAAACACCGTCTTTACAAGTTGTATAATGTGTATCGCACATCACGCATTGTAGTCATTTTTGCATTTGGCCCTTGTGATCATTCGTTCTCTATCATGTCGGCTTTCATTATAGATTATACTAAACTTTTTGATGTTATAGAAACACTGATATCAATATTATGGACTGTGGCTCCATCGGGTATTTTTTTGCATATTGTGATTCGTTATGACATCATGCTCGTGATGTACTTTCATACACGTCAGTCCTTTATTATTTGTTACATGACTAATTTTTTATGCACTGGGCGGTTTTTTTTCTTTTACATTTGATTTCCCCGACCCTTTTGTGATGACCCCTCAAGACAGACCCCTCAGTGCTGACCCTTCAACACCGACCCCTCAGTACCGACCCCTCAGTACCGACCCCTCAGAGCCGACCCCTAATTACCGACCCCTCACTAACGACCCCTCAGTACCGACCCCTCAGAGCCAACCCCTCAGTACCGACCCCTCAGAGCCGACCCCTCAGTACCGACCCCTCAGTACCGACCCCTCAGTACCGACCCCTCAGTACCGACCCCTCAGTACCAACCCCTCTGTTCTGCCTTCATGCTGTACCGACGCTGAGCAGTTCTGTTTAATATCATGTTAGTTTTATATTGTTGCGGTACATGCAATGATAACTTTACGATGCGCCTGTATGTATACATTACTTTTATTTACATGCATAGATGGTTATTAAATGTTCCCGAACTCCAAAGGTTTGGAAACACTGACCAACTATGCTTGTTTGAAGGATTGTAGAGATTGTGGAACGATTGCAGAGCGATTTTCGAGCAGATTGTGGAGCATATGGAGCGGTTGTGGAGCAGACTGATGGAAAGAATACGAGATTGATAGAAAGATTGATGGTAAGATTAAAAGATTGCAGGAAAGATTGCGAAATATTTATGGGTAGATTGGTAAGGATTGGTGAGGTTTGGTTGCTGATTGGCGAATATTGTGTATGATTGATGGAAATATTGGAAGATTAATGGATTGATCCAAATATCGATGGAATGATTGGACGATTGACGGATTGATGGTCAAGAAGAGCACGAAAGTTAAGACTGTTTATCTCCCCCGTACATTCCAAGTCTCCAGGGTCTAAGTAGTATTGGCATTGAAATTAACGCCAACTAAGCCTAAGAAAGTGTTGGTAGATGCTGAACCATACCATGATTGTAACATACTTGTGCATGTGGTCGCTATTTGTATGATGGGCTTTGTTTAGTCATATATTTATACATATATAAAACCATCTAAGTAGCATACGTAAACCTACAAAACAGTCAAGGCAGTGAATTATTTGCAGATTCCAGCATCGTGTATTAATCAGTCTTCAAGAGAGGGGACTGAAAATGTTGTACTTCAACGATAGGCTTTTGCATGTTTACGCACTACCCTATGTATAATTTCAGTAAAATATAAAAATAATTTATTAATAATAATATTTATTTTCAAATCGGTTAATAAATACAGATTTACGTTTTGACATTTCCTATGCCTCTAAAAACCAACATGGCTACTAAAAACCAACATGCTTTAAGAATTAGTTGGTGTAACTGCCGAGCACCTTCGGGTACGTTCGACAAACCCGAATCGACGGCTTCTGAGCACCTCCTGAGTCGAGCCGAAGATTGCCGAGCTCGTCCGAGTCGATCCGAAGACCGCCAGCCACGCAACAGCCACAACCACACAGCTCCCATTTATAATACATTGGTCCAGAAGGAACATTCATACTACTCTTGTCTATGATACTTATTGTTTTATGTTTCCAAGTTTTTGCAGCAGTTCATGTACCCCTTTCCAACTTCGTAAGGTACATGAGAAAAATAATGAACACAGTGTATTGCTCCACTTCAATTCCACAGAAAGTCATAAATATGTATCATAAAGGAGCATATTGAGGAGGCTTCCAAGGAGATGTTTAAAGCAAATCAATAGTAGTTTTTGTAATATTTAGGTCAGTGTCACTAAAAAACTTGTGTATGCTATTAGGTGTACACACAAAAATAAAAATAACAAAATAGTTATTTTTCTCTGCCACCGACTTTCCTTCAGGGCACCTTATATATCGTCGCTCAAATGTGAAAACTAACACTCCTGGACCTAATTTTGCAAAAATATCGGCTGTTTCACACGCAAGTTTGTAATTTTTTTAAGCTCTTTCGTTACCGCAAACTTTTATAAATTTGAGATGAATATTGACTAATAAACATTGCCAGTTACAATAACGCATACTTTTTGTAATTTTCCATTGCAAATTATCTACTCGCCTGTGTGATTTTACTAGAAGTGGTTTCCTTTTTAAGCAGGTTTTAACTGTATATAACAGAATATTGTTTTTAAAATATTAAAAAATGCTGCTCAAAGTGTACACAAGTAAATTATTTCCAATAAAGTTTTACACTGAATTCCTCTGTCGTATTACCTAGATCTGCACTCGAAATAAGCTTGGATACATTGACATTCAAAACGCTTGTTTATCTCTTTGAGCATGCAGTTACGTTTATTCATGTTATTTTAAAATTAAATTTTTAAAAGGAAAAATCTACTGTCTTTTTAAATAACGTAAAAATGTTGCATATCTTACGGAGGTATTAGGATAGGAAGGCCAATTTTAGACAATTTTTACAACAATTTTTACTTCTCTTTGTCACATCATTTTTTTCTTTTTCATTGGCTTCCCTTTAAGATTTTGTAATAATATAAGGGGAATATTATTTCGCATCATTAAGAAACAATCATACAATATCTGTACACTTTAAAAACATATATTTATAACTGAAATAATAAACTATGATTAACAAGTGTCATCGTTTCTTCTTCTTCTTCTACCTAACCAAGCCAAGCAATATATATTTGTTTTGTTTCCACCCATTTTAAACCAGAGAATTTGAATGAGCTTTGCTGAAATGAAATCTCCAATATTACATCATCGTTTCTAATATTGTTTACAATGTTGCATCTGCATATCTACCATTACATTAAATAACATGGGAACATTTTCTCTAGAGGAGTTAGAAGGTTTTCGTGTTTTCGTGTTTGCAGTAGCAGCGAATTACACATTTGTTTAAAATGTGTGAGCGGCTGGGCCAGATAATGCTCTGGAACACGCAATAAGGCCAGGGAGTACTGCAGCGCTCATTGCCAGTCCATTATCGCGCAGTTAGTTCCGCCTCTATAGCCGTGAAGCCGTGACACTCTTGTAAGTCAGTTGTGAAACATGTCGTCGGTGCAATTTACGAACTCGATTAAGTTATGGAAAATGTACTGCTTTCAATAACACAGCAATTAAAACACCGTGGCATTTCCATAAAAAAGCATGTAACGTCACCAGCGGAGAGTTTATAACGGCAGTGCATAATACAGTAATTTTGTGTTAGTTACCTTATATGGACATAGCTCTGAGACAGAACACCGCATATGGATAATACATTATTCCTGCCAAGACTATATTTTGTAATTTTTCTAATCCCAAGAAAGCTCAGAAAAAGGTGCCATATATTTAACATGCAAATTTCTTTACAGTTAATTATTTCGGTTTAACTATAAATTCACCTCGTTCGCTGAGCACTTCTCTGAACATAATAAAAATTCAGAACCTTGCGAAAATTACGGTGATCGCACATCATATTTAATAGAAAAAAACACGAAAATCGTTACCATTACATGTAATGACCAGGCGATAGGGATCAATTCCTATATATCTTTGAAACTAGACCTATGCAGATGTGAATACATGAACACTGTGCATTTTGCTGTTGTACGCTGTAATATCTCTAATACTGCGCACTTGAATTCCCACGCAACTTCCACATTAAACCACAATGCCCGCTTGCAAGGTTATGTATCTTTGTGCAGATATTTTAACTAAACAAACATGGTAGCCGAATACCTGATAAGTACGCGTGGATTTCAGCTTCAAATTTTATAAATTATACTTCAAAGTAGTTTTGGTTTGTTACTGTTAGTATCCATGATGGGAAGTGAACAAGGCGCACTAACACATTGGCACTGACTATGTTACGGCTCCTGACAAACGCGAAGCGGCACATGATAGCAATGAACCCGAGTTCGAGCTGGGACGCAAAGGAGTGGTTCGGAAATGACGATGAGAAGAGGACAAATATCTCGTTCTCAAGAAGCTTTTGTATTTTTGAGGTTATGCGACTTCGAACTCATTTGGATGTGAATATATTTCTATTTAAGGGAAATTAAAGATAATGTTATGGCTATTAGTTACTCGTTATTGTACAAAATAATTTTCTTTGAATAAAAACATTAAATTATAACTAACCGTTATAACATTGCGCAAAAAATAATATACATCCGCTTTAGGGCCACATATATCCTAGAATGCGAGCCGACCAAGGAATGTTGGCGGCACGTTATCTGTGGGAGGTCTCCTGCATCCACAGATTATAAAGCTTGTATCGCACCAGAAAATTCTCCGCGGATTTAGAAAATTACGTATTTCCATCTGACCACGTAGATTCAGTTTCTCGTAATGCTACAGCGGCTGTTTGCCTCTGCTTTTTTCTGTGTGGAAGAATCACATAAGCGAGACTATTATATATCGCTGCAGTAAATTCGGAGAAAATATATGGTGTATGAAACATAAAAAGTAGGCTGTTAGACAAATTTTGAACAAAGAATAACCATGATAGAGGGTGACATAGGGACTCCAGTTCTAATAGCGACCTGGGTATTAGATGATTTCAACGAACTATGTACGTGATTTTCTGTCTATAAACGTGCTTATACGCACCTCATATAAATAGATATTTAATTAGTATCCAATTTTTTAGCATGTAGTAGGGCCCCTCCGTTCCAGACGTGAAACTATAAAAAAATTATATTTCTATCGGCCTTCGAAAAAATGTGGTAATTTTGCCCCAGCAACGGGAGGTTTATATATATACATATAGTGAAGGCGAAACGGAAGTTGCATAAGAATAATCCTGGAGTCATAATGCAGTAAGATGTTATCCATTTTATTAATGACGCAAGTTTCAGAAGCTTATTAGCGAAGTTCATGCGTGAATTTCTGACTGATAACATACGCCCGATATATATGTTTAAACAATATCCACTGGTCAGGCGATGTGCGGGTAACTGTGTTCAAGAGCCGAAACTATTTTAAAAAATTATTTTTCTATCGGATATAGAAAAATTTGCTAATTTTTACTCAGTGATGGGAAGAATATATAATAAAGGCGAAATAAGAGTTTCAGGATATTAATTCAGGCATATAAATAAAATATGCGCTTATATGCGCTTAACACAAATATTTAAACAATATCCATCAGGTAGGCGCGTCGTGGGCCCTTCGCTTGAAAATCTGGGTAGACTGTGTAAGCATGAAGCCTACTAGGGAGATAATGAACACTCCTTGGGTATAGTATGCTAGACGTACTCGCAGAAAACGATACAAGAGAGAGAGAGAGAATGGGAGGCTCTATATGTGGATATCTGGCAGCGCATAAGTATGAGAAATAAAAATTGTCATCAAAATAGCATAATAAAAATTTTAATTCACGCTTTTGCTAAGCGACTATTATGAAATGTCTGAAAATTCAAGATTTATTAGGCATATGCTTATAATCGATTCTGTAAGCGCCATAGAGGGGAAAAGAAGTCAGTTTATTTATATGAAGTGCTCTTCAAATGAACGAGGTTTTGTTCGTTGCTGAGAAGAGAAGAGTAAGAGTTGCTGGAGACGAAGAAAGCTAACGAAGAGCGGCGTGATGGTTCTGTCGATAACAGCGAGACGTTTGTACCGGCATTGTGTTTGGTAGCAGGTCGTGGGAAGTAACCCGCCAACTGTGGTGAGACTTCCTTACTTGACACGTCCTTCATCTTGCCTGTGGCGCTGCTCACGGCAACACTCCCAACTTCTAGCTCTGTTTCGTCCTGCTGTCTTCATCTCTTCGCGTGCCAGCGAATTCCGCTGCCTGTCCTTGTGAAATATGTAGCTATCCTGTCTCCCCCTCGCATCCTTCCTACAGTCCTTATTTCCGTTATTTTCTTCACTGCAAAAAGTAATTTAACTCTTTTCACATATTTGTTTCGACCCANACACTCCCAACTTCTAGCTCTGTTTCGTCCTGCTGTCTTCATCTCTTCGCGTGCCAGCGAATTCCGCTGCCTGTCCTTGTGAAATATGTAGCTATCCTGTCTCCCCCTCGCATCCTTCCTACAGTCCTTATTTCCGTTATTTTCTTCACTGCAAAAAGTAATTTAACTCTTTTCACATATTTGTTTCGACCCATGACTGCAGTTCGTCCTTTTGCTATTCAGGCTGGAATGCTGCAAGATACACAATTTATAGTCTCCCAAAGTTTGTAAGTCCCAAGATGCTGCTTTGAATATTTACAGNTGGAATGCTGCAAGATACACAATTTATAGTCTCCCAAAGTTTGTAAGTCCCAAGATGCTGCTTTGAATATTTACAACAAAAAAAAATTCCGAAATTTTTTGTTTACAACTGACAATATTGGTGTAACAAATTTACCCATAGCTTCTTGTAATTGTAGTGCACGTTAGCGTGTATGTATTAAACCGCATTCCAACTGCAACACAATTGTAACTCATTTTGCCATATTCTGTCAATCAGCAATTGAAAGTTTATTAAAATAATTTTTTTAGGTGGCGGTGTATAATTCAAGGCTTTTAAATTAAGATTACAAATTTGAAATATTAATATTTACTTAATTAATCAGTTTTTATTATAAACTGAGGCATTATATTATCTGCCATGAGCCAGTAAGTAAATATAATGTTATAATAAGTTTTATTTACGTAGCGATATTATATAACTTACTACATAAAAATAATATTTCAGCATTTATAGTCTTGCCCTCAGTGCAGAAGGTGTGTATTTCAGAGAAATTATATTATTATATTATAGAACGCGTTTCCAAACAACACCAACGAACTCCGAGAAGTTATTCATTACGACAATATAAGACGAAAAATTATGTACCACTTTTACTTTAAGTGATTATAAAGGGAGCTATGCACCCCCAAAAACAAGGTTTTGAAATGCTTTTAGATTGAACTATCTAAGTACTTGCGAGGAAGTACTTATATATGAATAGTGTATCTATATGTAACGGTGATCTGACACCTGAAAACGTGGTTGGTCAAACCGTCCCTCTTCACTATTTAAATGGGGCTTACNTGGAATGCTGCAAGATACACAATTTATAGTCTCCCAAAGTTTGTAAGTCCCAAGATGCTGCTTTGAATATTTACAGCAAAAAAAAATTCCGATTTTTTTGTTTACAACTGTCAACATTGGTGTAATAAATTTACCCATAGCTTCTTGTAATTGTAGTGAACTTTAGCATCGCACTCCGACTGCAACACAATTGTAACTCATTTTGCCATATTCTGTCAATCAGCAAGGGAAAGTGTATTAAAATAATTGTTTTAGGTGGCGGTGTATAATTCAAGGCTTTTAAATTAAGATTACAAATTTGAAATATTAATATTTACTTAATTAATCAGTTTTTATTATAAACTGAGGCATTATATTATCTGCCATGAGCCAGTAAGTAAATATAATGTTATAATAAGTTTTATTTATGTAGCGATATTATATAACTTACTACATAAAAATAATATTTCAGCATTTATAGTCTTGCACTCAGTGCAGAAGGTGTGTATTTCAGAGAAATTGTATTATTATATTATAGAACGTGTTTCCAAACAACACCAACGAACTCCGACAAGTTATTCATTACGATAATATAAGACGAAAAATTATGTACCAATTTTACTTTAAGTGATTATTAAGGGAGCTATGCACCCCCAAAAACAAGGTTTTGAAAAGCTTTTAGTTTGAACTATCTAAGTACTTGCGAGGAAGTAATGTATATATGAATAGTGTATGTATATGTAACGGTGATCTGACACCTGAAAACGTGGTTGGTCAAACCGTCCCTCTTCACTATTTAAATGGGGCTTACCACCCTACGTTTGTATGAAACTGAGTGATACTAAGTTGTATACGATTTGTTAAGAGAAATTACGTATCAGAAAATCTAAATTGAGAGAAAGTGTCGACTTGTTGGAACACTTTCAGGTAATCTGTTCTCTTGAAAACCGTGCGGAAATTTGTGAACAGACAGTAAATGGTCTGCAGGTAGGCAACCAAAAATGTTTAGCCTTTTGTTGTTGTCCGAGTTATCACTTGTTTATTAGTAGAGTTACACATTTGCAGCAACAGCAACCACACTTTTGACCAAATTGTGTTAATGTGAATGGTTGGAATCCTGGACAGAGTTCACAACAGTCTGTTTCTATTAATTGAAAATGCTTTTTTAGCATATAAATTAGTTGTAAATGTTTTGTCTTGCATAAAAAGTTATTTTTTTTTGCATTGAGGACAGTTTTAATTAAATACTAGATTATTGTAAAAATTATACTATTTTAATGGTATGTTTTTGAACACCTGCTCCTAATGGCATATTATTTATTTTCAGGTAGAACTGATTTAACCATAAGAAAATGCTATTAGTAAAATATTGAGACACCTCAATATGTTTTACACAGTTCCTGTGTAAAACGTGATTATTTAATTTACTTTTGTAAATGTAGAAGTTTGTAATGTTTTGACACATGCGTTTACTACAGTATTATATGTCTTGTGTTTAGTTTGCAGTCACAATACTATTCATGTACAAGTGAACCCCTCGGTGTACACAGTACATTAACGTGTCACGTCATTCGTTAATGCAAATCCCCCTTCCTCACACCCAGCACATGACTCTGCGAATGTAAAGTACAGCTTGCGTGGTTCGTGTTCCTCTCGCGTGTCGTTCAGTCATAAGTCCTACCCTATGTCAGTCTGTCTTGAACTATGCGCATGGCTTTCTCGAAAACGGTTCACCTGGGTGTTTCCTGACAATACAAACTTCTCTGTTAATTTAGATTTCTCTGCCACATACTTTGTCATATCAATTCGTTTACAACTCAGCTGTGCAATGTTGCGTGCAAACATAGGGCTGTAATCCCAGTTACGTATTAACAAGGGGAGAAATCATCAACGGCGTTTTCAGTGGTGTAATATCTCCACTATACAAATTAATATTTACCAATTTATTACATGATAGCAAGTGTTTATATTTCCAACTAAAAGCATTTCGAAATTTGATATTTGGGGGCCCATAGCCACTACAAGGGGAATGGTGAACGAAATATGTATATTTACCAAATTTTTGTCACAAGTGGTTTTCCAGAGGTTTTTTGAAGTTTTCAGCACGTCAAGATATAAATAATTATAAAAACCTTTTACACTTTTATATATTCACTGCTTTTATTGTTCTCAGAACTTTGATGGAAAATAATAAAGAATATCGTATTTATTTTATTCAGTAAGTGCTACGAGACTAATAAAAGAAGTGAATATCCAACAGTGTAAAAAGGTGGTCACAAATATAATTTACATTTTGTCGTGCCTAAAATTTCGTTAAACCGCCTGAAGAACCATTAAAACGTAGATCAGGTTGAATGTACTAGTTTCGTGCGCCATTCCCTTTTATAATCGCTCACGGGGAAAGTGGTACGTAAGTTTTCGTTTTATATTTTCATTAAGAAATAACCTGCCGGAGTTTGTCAGTGTATGTTGTTTGGAAACACGCTATATATTGTCGCATGTTCGCATGTCTATGGTCTGTTGACAGCGAGGTCGTCAGAGACGGAGCAGTTCTGTCAGAGAAACAGCTCCTGGAGGGAAGTAATCTGCCACGGCCGTTAGCAGGGAACCATCCCAGCATTCGCCTGGGGTGATTTCGGGTATCGACGGGAAGCGGGAATCAGGATGACGAGACCGGAAATAGAAGCCAGTTCCTCCAGAATGTGAGTCCGAAGGTGCGAGCTGCCTCGGTGTACACTGGGTGCACGTGTGTACACATGGCAAGAGGTGCGTGGAGTGACGTGTTTACAGCAACTTCAAGCCGCCTGTGAGCCAGCCTTCAGCTCTCTTTCCGAGGAGTGAGGCGGAAATGCTCAGCCATGGCCGTAGCCAAGACCGCTGACGTCAGTAACATCTGGCGCTTACTACAAAACCAACCCAACTGTAAGAAGTACTCTGAATTTATCCAGAAAAGCCTATAGGTGGTATGTGATTATTGTACACTTCCTTCAACCTAATTTTATTGCAACTAGAATATATTTTATTGTTTCAAGTATTTTATTCATATAAAAAGGGCGTATCTGTTTAAAATTCTAATGTAAGCGAAGACATTCATCACCGCAGACCACGTAACGTCGATAGTTGTAGTGGCGAGGGGCGGGTCAATGTCGAGGTCATGAGCAGAAAACGAAAAACATGCTATCTCGTCCTCAGTCCTAGGTTCACGCCGCCTTTCATTCTCACCACGGCACAACACTCGTGTTTCTATATCTAATCAGTAGTCATCTGGCATCACATATTAGGCAGTTACTGCCAGTTATTACTCNGGTGTACACTGGGTGCACGTGTGTACACATGGCAAGAGGTGCGTGGAGTGACGTGTTTACAGCAACTTCAAGCCGCCTGTGAGCCAGCCTTCAGCTCTCTTTCCGAGGAGTGAGGCGGAAATGCTCAGCCATGGCCGTAGCCAAGACCAGCTGACGTCAGTAACATCTGGCTCTTACTAGAAACCAACCCAACTGTAAGAAATACTCTGCATTTACCCTGAAAAGCCTATAGGTGGTATGTGATTATTGTACACTTCCTTCGACCTAATTTTATTGCAACTAGAATATATTTTATTGTTTCAAGTATTTTATTCATATAAAAAGGGCGTATCTGTTTAAAATTCTAATGTAAGCGAAGACATTCATCACTGCAGACCACGTAACTTCGATAGTTGTAGTGGCGAGGGGCGAGTCAATGTCGAGGTCATGAGCAGAAAACGAAAAACATGCTATCTCGTCCTCAGCCCTAGGTTCACGCCGCCTTTCATTCTCACCACGGTACAACACTCGTGTTTCTATATCTAATCAGTAGTCATCTGGCATCACATATTAGGCAGTTACTGCCAGTTATTACTCTGAATCCGAAATGATGACACGAACACGAATATAAGTGAAGAGGCGTACGCAGCCACACATCCACGAGCAATCAAATTATGCTGAAGGAAGTGTACAATAATCACATACCAACTATAGGCTTTTCACGGCAAACTGAGCTCTTTTGAAAGCCCTGATTGAGATCTACTTGTATGCACGTTATGCATTTTCCAGTCTTATTTAAAATTAACATTGCCATGGGTTGCATTACTTTATTCACACGTCGGCCAAGTGAAACTTGGAAATTATTAGGCAAGTAAACATTTTACGAATCTGCTTATGTTTACAATTCGATGCATTAAAAAAACAGAACGCGAAAATAATAATTTAAGCTCTCACTAATGGTTTCCAAGCAGTTTTTATTTGACGTTAAGATATGGAACTACTTTCCCTCCATCATTACCAACTTTGCTAGGCGCATGTCACTCGGCGCGCCCGTTCAAAGTAGGAGCAGTGACATGTTTATAAGGCTGATTTCCAAAGTGATCACTTTATTGTGACCAGCGTCTACTTATATAAACCATNTTACATGTTTATAAGGCTGATTTCAAAAGTGATCACTTTATTGTGACCAGCGTCTACTTATATAAACCATTTTTTCAAACTCACATAGAATGCTGTAACATGNAGGAGCAGTGACATGTTTATAAGGCTGATTTCCAAAGTGATCACTTTATTGTGACCAGCGTCTACTTATATAAACCATTTTTTCAAACTCACATAGAATGCTGTAACATGGGGAGTGGTCCTGCCGCAGTTCCCCTGCGCGGTGCTAAGGGCAGCCTACTGACAAACATGCTGTGTCTCGCCGCACGCCCTGGGGGCGACACCCCACGAGCAGGCGAGTTATAGTCCGAGGCGGACAGTGCCGGCCGCCAAACGACCACGGCAGCACGGCTATAAAAGACGTCATTGTCCGGTGCATCCTCGCACTTACCCGCCAACTGTCGCGATCCCCGCCAGACAAATCGATGTGGTAACATGTGTGTCGGACAGCGAGGGCGGAGGTGGGTTGCCGAGTGTCGAGAGGCAATANTGATACACCACCTCCAGGCAATACGCGTTGCTCTCCAACTCTCGCTTAACTCAGCACTTTTCTAAACCCTCATACTTGTGTATGCCGTTCACGGTGATTTGAGCAATTTTGAAGTCGACATTTGAAAAATGTCCCTGCCTGCATGTATTGCAACAGACACACTGAGTGACATTTATGCACTCAGTTAAGTTGCTAAGGACACGGGGAAGTAGTTCCGTGTTTTAACGCTCAATTAAAAACCTCAGGTAACAATTTGTGAATTCTAAAAAAAATTCAATTGTTTTCCGGTTTTTTTTGCACGCAAGAGTATAAATAAGCAATTTTATAAAGCATTTCGTTATTTTTTTTTTTATTTACAGTTTTGCTTGGCTGGCGCATGAATAAAGTGATCAGGTTCATGAAATTATTAATTTTACATATGACACAAGAATACACAGTGTGCATACAAGTAGGTATTAAGCAGGGCTTCCAAAAGGGCTCAGTTGACCGTGAACTAACTATATGCATATTGTGCATTCTACCGCCATATGTAAGATCCACTTTGCTATTGGCCTGAGAACTTATTTATTCTTCTGTCATATGAAAATATGAAATTATTGGATAAATAAACAATGTACTAATTTGCTTATTTTGCACATATATGCATTAAAAACAGAAAGCAAAAGACAGCATTATTATTCACAAACATTTACCTAAAGCTTTTAATCAAATATTCAGAGATGTAAGTACTCTCTCTCCGTCGTTACAAACTTGACTGGGCGCATGCGAGCCAGTTTGCCCGTTAAGATGCACAGAGAGAAATGTTTATTGAGTTAGTTCGAAAATACTTAAAGAACCGCGAAACTCCTATACTTCACTTTGCAACTATTCAAATACCCATCCTCCTTTACAACTAAAAAACCAGACATTCTATCAAAAATGTTACATTCCCAGCTTTAAAACACTGCTTCAGTTTCAGTTGCAGTTTCTCATTACTCAAAGAGTAATACATAACTATATTTTGAATAAACATAAATGTTGGTATGTATTAAGGACTCTTTGACATCGAGGTCACTACAAATAATGCCAGTTGATGAGAGACGTAGCAAAGGACAAGAAATCGGTCAGAGCCTGGAATAGGGAAACATACCGGCCATCAGAATGGCGAGGAATCGAACCAATGTTTTCCCGAATGCTAGTATAGTGGTTTTTCACTGCCCCATATAGCTTGGTTAATATGCATCGACACACTCTCAGATTTAATTTTTTGTAAGTATTTAAAATAAACCTATTTTCAGCAACATTCTGCCAAAAGTGAAAGTAAATGAAATTTTAACCAGGCGTTCATTAATTTATAGCAATTCTGTTATATTGAGAGCTATGCATGTTGTCCACATTTAGCTGCAGTAATAATTTATATGAAATGGACGCACAAATACCTCCACTACAATGGGATTAAGGGTAGCTAGTAGTTAGAAATAGTAGGCCCGAGCGCACATGGCATCTGGCAGTGGATGTATGAATCAGCCGTCATCTTGAATACGCCATTTTGTATCTGTCGGTTTGGAAGGACTTGAATTTTGATCTCTACCTTGACATTTGACCTTGGACTCCAAATTGGATGAGCTTGAAGTTATCTCCACCTGCCATACTGGAAGATCTTGACCTTNTGACATTTGACCTTGGACTCCAAATTGGATGAGCTTGAAGTTATCTCCACCTGCCATACTGGAAGATCTTGACCTTTCCCCTTGTCCAACATCCACAAGGTACCTTCATGTTCTGTAACTCAATGCAGCCATCTTGTTTCAAGATGGTTCCAGTTCATGCTCCATCATTCTGCTGTGGTAATTCTTACGCTATAATTCCACATTGCCATCTTATTTTGGGATTTATCATTTCCCTGCTCTTTTATTTTACTTCGGTACCTCCTGCTATGTGATTCNACATTGCCATCTTATTTTGGGATTTATCATTTCCCTGCTCTTTTATTTTACTTCGGTACCTCCTGCTATGTGATTCCTTCTCTCCTGCTCCCTCTCACTCCAACCAGATATTGTCTGCTCCAGATATTGTCTGCTGTTGGCTGCAATGTTGGATGTCTGTAGGTCGCCATCTTGTTTCGTCTTCCATCCTCGTTCTACTATCATCAGCCAGGTGGTGCTAGTATCGGCAGCCATCTTGGAAGTATTATTTATTGCCCACTAGGGAGCCAACTTAGTTTCGGCATTGTCTGCTAGACAGCGCTAANACATTGCCATCTTATTTTGGGATTTATCATTTCCCTGCTCTTTTATTTTACTTCGGTACCTCCTGCTATGTGATTAATTCTCTCCTGCTCCCTCTCACTCCAACCAGATATTGTCTGCTCCAGATATTGTCTGCTGTTGGCTGCAATGTTGGATGTCTGTTGGTCGCCATCTTGTTTCGTCTTCCATCCTGGTTCTACTATCATCAGCCAGGTGGTGCTAGTATCGGAAGCCATCTTGGAAGTATTATTTATTGCCCACTAGGGAGCCAACTTAGTTTCGGCATTGTCTGCTAGACAGCGCTAAAGTCGCTTGATGTTGTCATTGGCTGCCAGGAGCGCTGGTTTCAGCTGGAGACTAAGGGCGATGTTCCATGTGCTGTATGCAGATACTCGTCTCTATCTATGTGATGTGGCTTAATACAGTTCAAAAAGCTGTGTAGGTGAGGAGTGGCGAAGTGCCTGGCCTTGGATTTGTAGACAGACGCCCTAGTCGAATGAGCAACCAAGAGATGGGTGGCAGTACAGGTCAAAATAATGTATATATAAACATGGCCATTGTATCAGGATGGGTTTAAATATGGTATGTATAAAAATATAAGTGTGGTGATTAATTTTATTTTAGAATGTTATAGATACGAGAACATGTCTATTAGAGAAAAAATATTATGTGCAAAATAACTAAAATATTTATGACAATATGCGACTGATGACTGTATATGAAAAAAACAATTTGTTCTTAAATGTTATAGGCTTGAGTTTGAGATGTGCATGTTATATATGTCCGTTATGTTAACTTATAGAACAGTCATGTTGGCTAGGCACTGAAAGTGAATAATTTTATAAATAAGAGGTTAAATTTTAAACTCACAAGACAAAGGTATATCGAGTGACCTGTCTATGGATTCGTATTTTCAAAAACAATTTGATCATGGTGTAACAACCATCAATTATAAAACAAAGAATTTTATGAAAAAGTTATTTATTTAATGTTATATATATTATTTCACTTCTAAAATTTACAGAAAGTTTTATGCCAAGCAACGTGTATGTGGATTCCTGTTTCCAAGACGGATTTGTATTATATGATGCTGCAACCATAGATTATGAAAAGCATAATTTTATAAATAAAAGTCAGGTATTTAAATTAATGCACATTTATTTNATGCTGCAACCATAGATTATGAAAAGCATAATTTTATAAATAAAAGTCAGGTATTTAAATTAATGCACATTTATTTAAATTTTTAATTCGTATTTTCAAAGAGAATTCGAGTACTACGTCAGAAAATGAGATAATGAGGGAATGCCCAGCGCCATATTAATTTTATAATCATAGAATTGTGTACGTAAATATAGCAAGATTTATATATTTTTGTGCTCTTGTTTTCCAGTAGAATACAAATGTGACCCCATAAACTTCGATTATTCGAATGTGCTCGTTGCCATANATGCTGCAACCATAGATTATGAAAAGCATAATTTTATAAATAAAAGTCAGGTATTTAAATTAATGCACATTTATTAAAATTTTTAATTCGTATTTTCAAAGAGAATTCGAGTACTACGTCAGAAAATGAGATAATGAGGGAATGCCCAGCGCCATATTAATTTTATAATCATAGAATTGTGTACGTAAATATAGCAAGATTTATATAATTTGTGCTCTTGTTTTCCAGTAGAATACAAATGTGACCCCATAAACTTCGATTATTCGAATGTGCTCGTTGCCATATTGACTTTAGTAGCAATAAGCATAATATTATTTGATTTTGAAGTAATTATGTAACAGCCACAAATACATAACAGTACGTGCCCTATCTCAGGTCGTGTTTAAAGCACATTATGTCTATGTCAGACACGCGCGAACTTATAAGTACAGCTGGACATCATTCAACGACAACTGGATTTAGACACAAGGCAGATGAAACATATCAGGCCAGTACAATTCTNAACGCGCGAACTTATAAGCACAGCTGGACATCATTCAACGACAACTGGATTTAGACACAAGGCAGATGAAACATATCAGGCCAGTACAATTCTAACCATGTTAAAAATTGAATTATGCATTGAGCCTTTTTATAAGCATAAATTGACACTACTTTCCATCCCTCGCTGCTATAGCCATAAAATTTGGTTTAGCGCCATTTGGTAAATTATGCCTTAAGCATCCTTATAAGCTTAGTTGAGTACCATTTTCTATCCATTGAAGCTATAGTCATCAAATGCACATTATAGGTACTGATCATGACCTAGACCAAAATAATATTGCCCATTATGCGCTAAGCCTTCTTATAAACATATATGGCTGCCATTTTCCGTCCCTGTAATTTATAGCCATAAAATACAGTTCACAGCAATGTGGTCAATTATGCCGTATCCTTTTCAATACTGATTTTATATTTAGATTCTACAGACAAATTTAATTCAGGTAACATTAGGGTGTCTAAGTTATAAGATTTTTTGAAGGAAAAAAAAAGAGTTTTTTTGGAAATAGGGATGGGACACATATGTCTAATTAGCGCCTTTCAGTGGGACATATATGTTCCATTAGGTTGCTAAGTATATATGACACTTTTGAATATTTTTTAGGAATATTAATTTTGATATAATCAATCATAATAAGAGCATGAACGATGTTCAAAATACAAAATGTATTATGGTATACATATTATGTTTACATTTTCCATTTCACATTCAGTAAACAAATAAAAGAAGTGAAATATTTTTTTAGTAACATTCTAAAATTGCAGTTTGTTTTCATTTCATCACTCAAGTAATAATACTGATATTTGATACGTTTACTAAATGTAGTAATATAAAAAATTCATACTGTTTATTGAAACAAAATAATTGCACTTAGTAAACGAAAATTTAAAAAACCAAATATTTTACACTAAAGTATTAGACTATCCTAAGATTGCCTTTTGTTTTCATTTCTTCCCTCTAGTAACTCTTCTGAAACTTAATAAGCTTACTTAATAAATCAATATAAAAAAACTTGCTCTAGGTTACAAAAAAAATTACATCCAGTAAAAAAAATGCAACAAAAGATTTCCAGTTATGTATTTGAACATCCTGATATGGTTTTTTATTTATTTTCGTCTCTCTAGTAACACTCCTGATACTTGATAAGATTCCTTATAAACACACATTGTTTATAAAAAATCACAACTACTTGCACATTTTGCAGATAGGAATATTTTGCCATTTGAGTGAAACTGTTTTGTACCACAGTAGAATGGAATAAAGAAACAATTTTCTGAGAATTATGTCTGTAATATGTTTTCTATGTCCATTGATTTTTATCCATGTATAGTAATAGCCCACACTTCAAAGCGAATTACATATTATAGCGCTGCTGTTAGATTAGCTGTGATACAGAATGACACAATCGTTGCTGAGAGGCAGTTGACACATTTGGCAAAATGTTTTCGTTCTTGTTTCAATCTACTGCTTTGAACAATGATAACATCTCCTTCTTGTATTGCCCTTCAACTGGAAGGTGGTCACCTACATTCAACATAGTTTTGAATCTTTTTGATGGACGACCGCTGGATTTTTTATGTCTGGTATGTGCGCTTTCTTTCCCGCAACCAATCATACCTTTAGCTAAATCGACAAGAAACTATAGAAATGGAATATCATTTCCCCTGACCTCTTTGAAAACAATATTTGCATTTACAGCGGCAATCAGTGCAATCCTGTAAAAGACTTTCTTCCACCATTTTGCAGATTTTCTGTCATTATCATACAGTGTTGCCATCTGGTCTGCAATATCTACCCCTCCCATAAACTTATTATAGAAAGTTACTGAATTGGGGCATTCAACATCAATTCGGGTTCCAATTTTTTTAGTTCGTTTCACTTTTGTTTTGGTGTTTCTGTGACAGTTACTAAGAACTGATACTTCTTAAGTGGCATGTTACTTAACTGACAAAGCACATTTTTCCTTGTCTTTATTACAGTACCAACTGCTGCATTAAGCAAAGTGTCTATCAGATGTACTGAATTAAAAAACCGGGCACAACATAAAACTCTATCTGGGTTATAAATAGCTTCTGCCAACTTAGCAACAATTCCCTTTCCTAGTGTGCCATCTGTGTGTATGGTCTCTTTGCCACAATTAACATTGAAATCATAAGTGTAACCAGTCACAGAATCGCATCTTAACCATAACTTGATGCCTCTTTTTACTGGCTTTAGCAGCATTCACTCTTTTACTGTTTTTACTGATCGCCTCTTGAATATAGCCATGGACTCATATTTGCTTTGCACTGCACTATCTGTTCTACATGTCTGAAATGTAGTATTCAAACAGGAAGTTAATTCTTCTACATAGTACAATTTACTGGCACTGTCTGGTTTTTCTGCTTCATTGCAATAAGGCTTAGAGAACAAACACATGCACCTAACACTCAACATGCCATTTTTGATTGCCTCATTCTCTAGTGAAGCATTTGAGCACCTATAATGAGAAAAATGAAGAAGCCTTTTGTAGGACATGACAAATTAACAACCTAATGCTATCATAATTTCACCATCATCTGTCTTGGCAAATTAATTTTTTTGAAGCCAATTCAAGAATTTCTAACCTCTTATTTGTGCACTGACAAATAAGTATAAACAAACCTTTTGGAAACAGTTAAAAAAAACTGCAATTCTGAAGTGCCATGATTCAAGTATGCTACAATGGCCCAGTCCCGCAAATGTGGAATAGAATTTGACGCGAGCGTATCTAGGCCCCACGTTGGGGAAGCCAATTTAACTTGATGTGGGCATGTCTAGGCCCCACATTGGGGCCCAATTTAACTTGATGCTATGCCACTGCGGAATACAGGGTGGCTTCTAGGGTCGCAGTTAATTCCTCCAAGCACAGACTATAATGATCTTTGAATGTTAAGGGTATTTCAATAATGTAGTATTTTGGTGTTTCACTTAACTGGATAAATATATTATCTCGAGTTATAAAAAAACATACAGAAACACTTCCGAGTGGCGGTACTCTAATTTGGCTAATCGTATTAACTGGTGGTCACATCGAGGTGGAGGGGGGTTTCTCTGGATGGCGACTTGACACTTAACTCTGCTGGTATGATGTCAGCTGTGGATGAGCTCCGGCGATGTGGGCGACCTTGGAAAAGACCAGCGTATGCTGTCGTCTCCCCTGGACTGCTCTACTGACGTACTGACGTACTGAGGTACTGTTGCCGCCGGGGGTCCGATGTGCCCCCGGCCACCCGCGGCGCGGCTGCTCTCTCTCTGCGCAGCGATATGCAACTCTTCTGCTCGAAGGTCTACTGATTACTTCTCTGACTCTCGAACTAACCTCTCGGCTCGGTAATAAAGAACTGTCTCTCGCAGCTTCCCGCAAAGAGGCTTATATGCTCCCTAGCCTCTCTCCCTAATTGTTGGCATGTGTCTCCTTGTTGGGGTGAGGAGGGCAGTGGTAGGAAACAGAACAATGCATTTCAAAAAATGTGCCCTGGNTCTGCGCAGCGATATGCAACTCTTCTGCTCGAAGGTCTACTGATTACTTCTCTGACTCTCGAACTAACCTCTCGGCTCGGTAATAAAGAACTGTCTCTCGCAGCTTCCCGCAAAGAGGCTTATATGCTCCCTAGCCTCTCTCCCTAATTGTTGGCATGTGTCTCCTTGTTGGGGTGAGGAGGGCAGTGGTAGGAAACAGAACAATGCATTTCAAAAAATGTGCCCTGGTTCCTGAAGATTGAGGGGGGAGGGGGAAGGTGACACCCTTTCCATAGCTTACTCTGACACCTATTTCTCCACAGTGCGTGTCCACATTGTCCCGTGGTTAGCTAAGGGGGGGGGGGTGTTCTCGTCACCCCTTTCCAGCTTGTCAGCTGTTTCTCGGTGCGGATATTTTGACTTCAGGCAAATACACATGATAATCTTGTGATATCTCGGCGTTCAACAAATCTCACGGGCTTGCTAGAGGAATTGGGAGGGGGAATGAAGGGGGGTGGACTACTCAGCAGGGCATGTTTAGTAGCCGGCATGTGCATCTTTCTCGGCTTGACCTTTCCCTGCTGTGACAAGAATTGACTGATGTCTCTCTAAGCCCCTACACTGGTTATGCCGGGCGGAGAGGAGGGGGGGAGGGTTGGGTGGCAGCGCCGCACTTATACTCCTAATCCGTCACACGTCAACTTTCTTGGCTCAAAGTCATATTTCACATTAGACCTTATAACATTATCAGTGCTCTTTGATGACACTTTACCACTGTGTTTTTACATGGTATCATAGATGTACTTACACAGAATAACTAGGGTGCCTGTAGGCTGCTAGCTGTTAGTGAATCAGCTGAACTTTTCTTCAAAATGTGTTCATTTTATACTTTCACAGAAGACGACGAAGAACATTCCATTTCTTCATTATTTGAATCAGCTGAGTCTCCCTGCTTGTAATGTGGGTCATCTTCGTCACTGGTTGAGATGTCGTAGTCATCTGACTCTCAATCCTTCATAAGTAGATAGTTAATTCTTTCAGGAGTGAGTCCAACTCTCCTGTAAAAGAATTATGAAAATGCTTTCAATAGGGCTGATGGGACATTACCGACCCAAGCAAAGTACCTACTGGGACAAATGTGTCCCACATCCAAACATTACAAAGATTTACATTCTCTAAGTAATTGAAGTTGCATAATTTTATAATACAACGATACTAGATATCAGTAAGTAACATAAATAACGTTTATTTTGCTTTGCTCACCTTCTATATTAACCAGAAGCTATGATGTTGCTTTCTTGGAACGTCACATANAATAACGTTTATTTTGCTTTGCTCACCTTCTATATTAACCAGAAGCTATGATGTTGCTTTCTTGGAACGTCACATCTTCATGCTCTGTTTGATAACACCGTCCATATGGCTTTCTGAGTAGTTATGTTACACCACGAATATTGAGTAACCCCAGAATTACGGATAGAAAATATTAACCTTGTACTGTGAACCAAAACCGTCCCACTATGAAATTATAAACTTAACCTGGTCCATATTTATCCCACTAGAATTGAAAGGGTTAAACTTCCTTATAAGCATAGCTGAATACCATTTTCTATCAATTGAAACTATAGTTATCAAGTGAATATCATAGGTATTGCTCATGACCTAGACCAAAATATTATTGCCCATTTTGCACTTAACCATCTCATAAACATATTTGGCTGCCATCTTCAATCCATTGAAGCTCTATACATCATAGATGCCGCTAGTCGACTAGATTAAGGTGATAATGCAAGTTATGCCTCAAGCCTTCTTATCACATTGGCTGCCATAATCTAAGCATCTAAGTTATATCTGTCAAAAATGTATCACAGGCACAGCTCCTGAAATCAATCAAGATCATATGGTCAATTATGCCTTAAATATTCTTATAAGCATAGTTGACCATCATTCAAGATACGGTCAACAAATTCACATGACAGGTGTTACTCCTGAATTGGATCATGGTATGAAGGTAATTATGCTATAAGCCTCTCATAGAAGGTTTTTAAATTTTTCTTTAGCATATGACATGTCTAAAAACCATGTTTATTTTGAAAAAACTTGCAAATTAGTTAAGTACCCATGTGATTATAAAACAAGTTATATATTTAAAAAAAAGTTTTAACACATTGTGTGATGTATATACAGTACATAATTTTTCAAAAATAAATTCCCAAATGAAGGTAGNAATAACGTTTATTTTGCTTTGCTCACCTTCTATATTAACCAGAAGCTATGATGTTGCTTTCTTGGAACGTCACATATTCATGCTCTGTTTGATAACACCGTCCATATGGCTTTCTGAGCAGTTATGTTACACCACGAATATTGAGTAACCCCAGAATTACGGATAGAAAATATTAGCCTTGTACTGCGAACCAAAACCGTCCCACTATGAAATTATAAACTTAACCTGGTCCATATTTATCCCACTAGAATTGAAAGGGTTAAACTTCCTTATAAGCATAGCTGAATACCATTTTCTATCAATTGAAACTATAGTTATCAAGTGAATATCATAGGTATTGCTCATGACCTAGACCAAAATATTATTGCCCATTTTGCACTTAACCATCTCATAAACATATTTGGCTGCCATCTTCAATCCATTGAAGCTCTATACATCATAGATGCCGCTAGTCGACTAGATTAAGGTGATAATGCAAGTTATGCCTCAAGCCTTCTTATCACATTGGCTGCCATAATCTAAGCATCTAAGTTATATCTGTCAAAAATGTATCACAGGCACAGCTCCTGAAATCAATCAAGATCATATGGTCAATTATGCCTTAAATATTCTTATAAGCATAGTTGACCATCATTCAAGATACGGTCAACAAATTCACATGACAGGTGTTACTCCTGAATTGGATCATGGTATGATGGTAATTATGCTATAAGCCTCTCATAGAAGGTTTTTAAATTTTTCTTTAGCATATGATATGTCTAAAAACCATGTTTATTTTTAAAAAACTTGCAAATTAGTTAAGTACCCATGTGATTATAAAACAAGTTATATATTTAAAAAAAGTTTTAACACATTGTGTGATGTATATACAGTACATAATTTTTCAAAAATAAATTCCCAAATGAAGGTAGNAAAAAAAGTTTTAACACATTGTGTGATGTATATACAGTACATAATTTTTCAAAAATAAATTCCCAAATGAAGGTAGAATTGTAGATTACTTGCCTCCCTATGACAGTTTCCATATTGTATTACAAAGAGGAATGATTGCCTAAAATGTAGTAACGAGTTTTTCAAACATAACTATAGCGCATGATGTGTAGTCGGTCGCAAATATTTTCAAAACTTGTTCGAATTCAATGTTGTGTACAAAAATATATTTAGAAATAAATTATTTTATCTATTTAATTCTTAAGTTTTTTAAAACTTAGAGACCTAAGTACACTGAATTGCATGTCTACTGACACACATTTTTAAGGTGAATACAACAATATCGGAACCGACGACTGCATGTATATGTCCCGATGCCATATTCGTAATATAAGGAACATCTATGAATGAACGATTGAAAACTATATATGGAAGTAGGATATACGTGGACTCATAGTACAAAAAACTATTTGTCACAATTGTATAGAATTTCTTTAAAGTCAAATTCTTTGCGGTGATGGGTAATTTTAAAACAGATATTCCAATAAATATGTGTGAGGCACTGAACATATCATTGGAAATGCTTAAAAGAAATAGTCACGAACATTTTACCCATTATAAGGGTTTGGGTGCCGAAATGTTCCGTCAACCTTACACACATGCCCTCTTTTACAACATTCATCTGGTGTCTGTCCACCATAGTGTAATGGCAGCCATCTAGGGTCCTGTGTGTGGACCAGTGCTCATATTGTGTTTATCCGTCATCTAGGACATGTCACTCGGGTATGGACCAGTGGTGTGGTAACCATTTTGTATCTGTCCACCATCTTATTTCTGCCCAAACATATTGTTTCTGGCAACCGTCTAGGACATGGGTCACAGGTGCGGGCCAGTTCTATATATCTTGACTCAATAGCATTGTATTTTTGGGCAGTCGGTGAAGAAATGCATGCAGTCGTACTCCATATACTCTATTTCACTTCGCCAGTGGCTTGTACCATCTTCAAGCAGACACGAACTGAGACTCCTGCTGAGACTCACTACTGCTGAGATTGAAACCTGTCGAGAATGACTTTTCATACTTAGTCAATTTGGAAATAAATTAAAACTGAAATATTGAAGTATGACAGGGGAAAGGAATCATGGAAACGAGAAAATTATTTACACTCTTAGCTATGCGGCACGTCATAATTTTTTCTTGGGTGTGATACACTANATCATGGAAACGAGAAAATTATTTACACTCTTAGCTATGCGGCACGTCATAATTTTTTCTTGGGTGTGATACACTACATGTCGCAATTTGTCTATAATTTAAGTAAATCAAATTATGTACACACTTTGGTTTATTTTACTGCCAAGTGGCTCTGAAGACTTCGTTGTTAAAAGCCGCCCTTGTATTGGTTAAGAGAATTGTCATTTATTGTTTGGAATTAATAATTACGTGCCTATAATCCTTGCAAAAACCCAACACCATAAATAACACATTTGCTGTTTATAAAAGCAGCTTGTGTCACCAAAATAATCCAGAACATCTTTCTCTCGTCGAGAGTACGTAGTAAACATCATGGGATGCTGTTCTAGCACGAATGAAGAAGTGAGTGGATTTTGTCTTGCTTGCCGGACGTTTATCGTCCAATATATGCACACGTGTCTGGTGTGCCAATGTACGAATGTTGGCTACTGTCATGAACGTTTACAAATGTTTTTCTCCAGTTTTTAATTAAGTCATATTTATTACTTACATGTACAAAAAGGTCAACAATACTGTTATGCCTATTCCGTCGCTTACTAATGTTGAAACGTCTTAAGAGGTACTCCTACCGATATTAGAATGAATGTATTCGCTTATAGTTTGTGAAGGTTTGTTTAATTTATTAGCTTTGTTATTATGAGTTATATTGTATTACATATATTATGAATCTTGCTACATGCTACCGGTTTTAAAAGTTGTCTTAATTTTTGTACTTTTATTATGTTTGAGCCTGTAGCTACTGAAGTAGTTTCTACCTGCTAATATTTTGTATTATAGCTTCAGTACTTTACTGATTCTTACTTAACTGAAAAAATAATGTTTTATCACGAGCATACATATTTTTTTTTCGGTCAACAGGAAAAATATTGGCTAACGTGTTGAAAAAGTTTTGGACGAAAATAAGTTATTCTCATGTTCAGCATAATGTTTTAGCATTCTTAATATAAGTGCTCGCGACTTGGTTTGTTACTTATTAAAAGTTACCTCTATTGGTTGTATGTACACGTATGCTCGCATTTTTTTTTAGTTACGAGGAAATGCGGCTGGGTTTTTTTAATATTTGAAACACTAAATTTTTTACAGCTCAAGTTATACACAGTCAGCTTATCATAAGGTTTACCATTAGTTTAAATAAACTATTATTAAGTAGCGGAACGGACGTCCTACTTACGCAGTGCTGCTGACAATCAAAACCTCCCGGCCTCCTTCACCGAAAGTCACTGCCATAGTTCGTATATGAACATAAAATGTCTTACACTTCTGTACCGAGGCGAATAAAAAAATAGCTGAGGGGAAAAGTATGTGTGCCACATCACCTTGGCATATGTTAACTGCAGTCGTACTAATCTAGTGACGGTTAATTGAAATAGTCGTAAAGTACTCGCAGACTACTCAAGCAACAACAGTAGAACACTTCAGCTCTCCCAGCGTAGGTCAAACAACTTGCTGGCAGTAAGGTCGTCACAACCCTCGCCTTATCTTCAATGCCAGCACGAACTAAATACATTCCTTTTTCAATGGTGACAAGCAATAACCACACACAAGAATAGTACACAGAAAAGAAATGTGGTGGTTCGTTTGATGTGAGCGGACCCGCTCGCCGATTGGCTTCGCAAAGTTTTGTTCCAGACAATGTGCGATAATGGCTACCGTGTGGTCAGAATTATTCCTTACTGGCTGGGCTGCCAGCTGGTGAATAAGTTACCACGCGCTGATTGGCGGATGGCGTTCTGGAATGTTACTAGTCACTGACAGCATTTTTCTTTTAGCTAGAGTTCTTTGTATAAGCAACTGTATTTATTTTCAGTGAATCCTGCTTTCCATTACATACGCTTCCAATCAGAATTTTGTATTTTGTGTCATAATTATTACTGCATATATTTTACTGCTTAAGAGAAGCCTTAAATATTGGCACTACAATAAATTCACAAAAGTCTCTAGTTCGCTTCTTTAGATGAGATAATTTTCGTTACAAATTAACAATGATACTCACCACACAGGTTTCCCAGTTCAAACTACAGTAACTGGATTTATTTTAATATCAGTATTGTATGCAGCATACATATTTGTTAAAGTAATATGCAGAGGAGATAGACAGAATTAGTAGAATCCTTTAAAGTATTCCAATTCAACTCTTACTGCAGGCAAACTGAACTACGCTTACATTCTTAAAAAAATTACAATATTATGATTTTATAATAATAACAGACTTTTAATTTACCCATGCCTGAATAAAGTGGTCAGACCCATCACAATGTCAAATTTACATATGGTGGAAAGATACANAAGTGGTCAGACCCATCACAATGTTAAATTTACATATGGTGGAAAGATAGATAGTGCACTTTCAATTGTAAATGTTAAAAACATATTTTTATTTTTAACTTGTAATATAATCTTTGAAGACTTCGCCCTTTTAAAATAATTAATACTTACTTATAATATGATTTTAAAAGTTATAACATTTTAAATAACCTTTACAAAAAACTAATTTTATTCCGAAGTTGTAATGCGAACAGTGTAGCGTGTATCTTGGTGAATAATAAACTATGTATTTTTTGGAAATGTTTTTAGTTTTTGTTTATCGGTATTTATAGTCCTTGTACCAAAATATTCTGGAGAGCCAAAAAAACTGGTATAGGCGTGCGTATGCAAATAAGAGAGGTACGGAACCAATCAGAGTAACGCGATGCGGTCGGCAGCGCCTATACAAGACAAGAAGCGTCTGGCAAAGTTGCTAGATCGGTTACTGCTGCTACAATGGCAGGATATCAAGATTTAAGTGAGTTTGAACGTGGTGTTATAGTCGGCGCACGAGAGATGGGTCATAGCATCTCCGAGGTAGCGATAACATTTGGATGTTCGCATACGACGATTTCACGAGTGTGCCGTGACTATCGGGAATCCGGTAAAACATCACATCTTCGACATCGCTGCGGCCGGAAAAAGATCGTGAACGGACGCGACAAACGACGACTGACGAGAATCATTAAACGTGACAGACTTGCAACCCTTACTCAAATTGTCGCAGATTTCAATGCTGGGGCATCAACATGTGCCAGCGTGCGAACTATTCAACGGACCATCATTGATATGGGCTTTCGGAGCCGAAGGCCCACTCGTGTCCGTTGTTGACTGCACGACACAAAGTTTTACGCCTCGCCTGGGCCCACCAACACCGCCATTGGACTGTTGATGACTGGAAACACGTTGCCTGGTCTGGCGAGACTCGTTTCCAATTGTATCGGGCGGATGGACGTGTACGGGTCATGAATCCATGGACCCTACATGTCAACAGGGGACTGTTCAAGCTGGTGGAGGCTCTCTCATGGTATGGGGCGTNTGTTATAGTCGGCGCACGAGAGATGGGACATAGCATCTCCGAGGTAGCGATAACATTTGGATGTTCGCATACGACGATTTCACGAGTGTGCCGTGACTATCGGGAATCCGGTAAAACATCACATCTTCGACATCGCTGCGGCCGCAAAAAGATCGTGAACGAACGCGACAAACGACGACTGACGAGAATCATTAAACGTGACAGACATGTGCCAGCGTGCGAACTATTCAACGGACCATCATTGATATGGGCTTTCGGAGCCGAAGGCCCACTCGTGTCCGTTGTTGACTGCACGACACAAAGTTTTACGCCTCGCCTGGGCCCACCAACACTGCCATTGAACTGTTGATGACTGGAAACACGTTGCCTGGTCTGGCGAGACTCGTTTCCAATTGTATCGGGCGGATGGCCGTGTATGGGTATGGGGACATCCTCATGAATCCATGGACCCTACATGTAAACAGGGGACTGTTCAAGCTGGTGGAGGCTCTCTCATGGTATGGGGCGTGTGCAGTTGTCGTTAAATGAGACCCTTGGTTCGTCTAGATACGACTCTGACAGGTGACAGATACGTAAGCATCCTGCCCGATCACCTGCACCCATTCATGTCCATTGTGTATTCCGACGGACGTGGACAATTCCAGCAGGACAATGCGACACCCCACACGTCAAGAGTTGCTACCGAGTGGCTCCAGGAACACTCTTCTGACGTAAGACACTTCAATTGGCCACCTAAATCACCAGACATGAACATTATTGAGGATATCTGGGATGCCTTGCAATGTGCTGTTCAGAAGAGAACTCCATCGCCTCGCACTCCTATGGATTTGTGGACTGCCCTGCAGGATTCATGGTGCATAGTCAAGTCCATGCCACGTCGTCTTGCGGCACTTCTGCGTGCTCGTAGGGGCCCTACACGCTATAAGCAAATGTACCAGATTTTTTGGCTTTTCAGTGTACAAAGTGTAACTTGCAGCAGAATNCTTCCATTGGCCACCTAAATCACCAGACATGAACATTATTGATCATATCTGGGATGCCTTGCAATGTGCTGTTCAGAAGAGAACTCCATCGCCTCGCACTCCTATGGATTTGTGGACTGCCCTGCAGGATTCATGGTGCATAGTCAAGTCCATGCCACGTCGTCTTGCGGCACTTCTGCGTGCTCGTGGGGGCCCTACACGCTATAAGCAAATGTACCAGATTTTTTGGCTTTTCAGTGTACAAAGTGTAACTTGCAGCAGAATNGGGGCCCTACACGCTATAAGCAAATGTACCAGATTTTTTGGCTTTTCAGTGTACAAAGTGTAACTTGCAGCAGAATTATCGCGTTGTTCTTAGACTAACGAGGCGACTCGCATTTTATTGGTCGCGTGTTCAGACTCGTGTACTTGTCTTTATTTTTCCTGTGGTATTGTCCCATCTGGCTGCGGGCCCATGCTGACAAAATATTTTTTAATATCTGTCTGCTTGCAATAACCACATCAAAAGTTTGAAAATAAATTTGAGGTAGAAAAAATTTGGCAAGTATATAATTATATTGAAAGGATGTATATGTATATTGCATAGTGACATTCATGCTATAAACTAGAATGCACCATAACTTTAAATTGTTTATCTGCCAAAAATAATCTTCCATAAAGAGACATCATGATAAGCTGAAGCTCTCAATATATATTTAATAAATTTAATTTCTAGTCTTGTGTGATTTTTTTTGGCTTGTGTGTGATTAGTTAAATATAAGGCGAAACCATAAAATACCAACAATACATTTTTGCCGTTTTAAATATATATATATACATATATATATATATATATATATGCATGCTCCTCTTATGTGCACGATATTTATTCTGAACCAATGGTTGTTGTGTAATCGATGAAAGCTTGCTGACAGGAAGGGGCTCCTCGATTTGAGACATGCGTAGACAATTAATGAGAGAACAGTGTGAACATGCGCACTTCTTTCCAGTATATCTTACTACTTCACTTGTTGGTAGAAGAAAACACCTTAATTTAATGTTGGCGCAATTTATTCGGTTGGACTTGAAGTTAAATAAAGAAACCTGGGTGGAATGGGGTTTTATTGTCAGGTTTTCGTCGGTATTTTAGAGCTGATGATGAAATACAAGAGTGGGGAGAAACGGCAAGTGCTCCAAACAAAACCACATATTATTATTGACGATCAAGTTTCAATTTTCATAAGAAATATGCACGATTTTAATTTCTATAGTTAAAATATGAAATATGTAAGCATGGAAAAAAGGAGCTGGAGTGACCATTCCGGGACGGCCTGGGGAAAATGTAACTCACGGAAGGTATTGTTTACTGGAACAAACCGTGGGGTCAAAGTAGTTAATATACATCCGGAATAAGTACAGTCCGGCCACCCAGCTATCACCATATGTCGCCTTTCTGCCACCGCCGTCTTGTCAACATGTCGCCATGCAGCTCTTTGTAGGGATGGCACAAGCACTCAGTTCGGTGGCCGGTCCTAGGTGGCCGGTCCCTAGGTGGCCAGTCATAGGTGGCTGGTCCTAGGGGGCCGGTCCTAGGTGGCAGGTTCTAGGTGGCCGATCCTAGTTGGCCGATCATAGGTGGTCGGATCTAGGTGACCAACCTAGAGGGCTTGTCCTAGGTGGCCGGTCATAGGTGGCCAATCATAGGTAGCCAGTTCTATCTGGCCGGCCTAGATGGATGGTCCTTGGTGGCTATTCCTAGGTGACCGGTCCTACGTGGCCGGTCCTATGTGGCCAGTACTAGGTGGCTGGTCCTAGGTGGCCAGTCCTAGGTGGCCAGTACTAGATGGCTGGACCTAGGTGGCCGGTACTATGTGGCAGGTTCTAGGTGGCAAGTCATAGGTGGCTGGTCCTTGGTGGCTATTCCTAGGTGACCGGTCCTACGTGGCCGGTCCTATGTGGCCAGTACTAGGTGGCTGGTCCTAGGTGGCCAGTCCTAGGTGGCCAGTACTAGATGGCTGGACCTAGGTGGCCGGTACTATGTGGCAGGTTCTAGGTGGCAAGTCATAGGTGGCCGGTCCTAGGTGGCTAGTCCTAGGTGGTCGGTCCTTGGTTTTTGGTCCTAGGTGGCTGGTCCTAGGTGGCCGGTCGTAGGTGGCCGGTCGTAGGTGACCGGTCTTAGCCGACCTCACTCGGCGTCACCGGCAACAAGTCACTCACCACGAAGTCGTGGTCTTTGTCCATCCCCGAGAAGTGAAGAGGATCATGTGTTCATGCTTGACCAAATATGTTCTGGATTATCTTGAAGCTGCTTTGTAGATCGGCTATGGGTTAGCCATGGTGTTGGGTTTTGCAGAGGATCACAGGCTTGTAATTATTAATTCCAAACAATAATTGCTTATTATCTCAACCAACACTGCAGTGGCTTTTAGAAACAAAATCTTGCGAGCTGCTTTGCAAGAAAATAAACTAAAATGCGTATATAATCTGTTTTACTTAAATTCTGCACAAATTGCGACATGCGGTGTATCACAATCAGGAAAAAACATGTCGTGTGGCATAATTAAGATACTAGTTATTTTTCTGGGATTCATACACGCCATGCGTTATAGTTATGTTTGAAAATTTCGATACTACCATTTAGGCATTCCTCTATTTAATACCATGTAGAAACTGTCATAGCGAGGCAAGTAATCTACTATTCTGCCTTCATTTAAGAATTTCTTTTTTAAAAATTCTGGACTGTAGACACATGACACATACATTACTTGTTTTATAATCAAATTGGTAACTAACCTATTTGTAAGTTTCTCCAAAATAAACATGGTTGAAGACATGTCATATGCTATAGTTAACTTTTAAAACCTTTTAAGAAATGTTTAATCGGCCGCGTCACCATGCTCGAAGTCGGGAGTAATACTTGTCATGTGAATTTGTTGACTATTTCTTGAATGAGTGTAGAATGACTGTCAACTATACTTGTAAGAAGGTTTAAGGCATAGCCGACCACATCACCTTTGATTTCAGGAGTTGTACCCGTGATACATATTTGAGGGCTTTAAAATAAATATTTCGAAAATAGTGCTCAGATGTGATAAGAAGGCTTGAGGCATACCTTGTGTTATCACCTTAATCTAGATGACTAGTGGTATCTATGATAAATATAGCTACAATGGCTGGAAAATGGCAGCCAGAAATGTTTATAAGAAGGCTTAGTGCATAATAGGCAAAACTATTTTGGTCTAGGTTATGAGCAGTACCTATAATGTGCATTTGATGACTATAGCTTCAAAGGATATAAAACGGAACTTAACTAAGCTTATAAGGATGCTTAAGACATAATTTACCAAATGGCGCTAATCAGAATTTTATGGCTATAGCAGCGAGGGATGGAAAGTAGTGTCAATTTATGCTTATAAAAAGGCTCAATGCATAATTCAATTTTTAACATGGTTAGAATTGTACTGGCCTGATATGTTCCAACTTCCATGTGTCTAAATCAGTAGTCGTTGAATGATGTCCAGCTGTGCTTATAAGCTCGCGCGTGTCCGACATAGACATAATGTGCTTTAAACACGACCTGAGATAGGGCACGTACTGTTATGTATTTGTGGCTGTTACATAATTACTTCAAAATCAAATAATATTANATATCAGGCTTATTCCTACTAAAGTCAATATGGCAACGAGCACATGCGAATAATCAAAGTTTATGGGGTCACATTAGTATTCTGCTCGAAAACACGAGCCCAAAAATATATAAATCTTGCTATATTTACGTACACAATTCTATGATTACAAAATTTAATATGGCGCTGGTCATTCCATCATAATCTCATTTTCTGACGTAGTACTCGCATTCATTTTGAAAATACGATTCCCTACAATTACTACTCGATATACTAATTAAAAAATTACATTAATATGTATTGATTTAAAGACATGACTTTTATTTATAAAATTATGCTTTTCGTAATGTATGGTTTCTTTATCATACACTACAAATCCGTTTTGGAAATACGTATCCACAGACACACTGCTCGGCATAATCTTTTCTGTAAGTTAAGTGGAATAATATACATTACATTAAATACATAACTGTTATTTATAAAATTATTATTTTTATATAATTAAGGATGTTTCTTCATAATCAAATTACTTTTGAAAATACGAATCCATAGGTAGGTCACTCGACAAGCGGTTTTCTGTTAGTTTAAATGTTAACCCCTTATTTACAAAATTATGCATTTTCAGTGTCCTGTCAACATGTCTGTTGTATAAGTTAACACAATGACCTTATATAACACTTACATCTCGAACTCATGCCTTTAACATTTAGGAACAAATTGTTTTTCAATTTATTGTCATCTGTCGCATATTGTCATTACACTTTTAATTATCTTACACATAATATTTTGCGAATAGACATACTCTCCCTATTACTATAACATTCTTACAAAAAATTCATCTCCACACTTATATTTTTCTACATGCCATGCTTACACCTATTCTAATATAATGGTAACTTTTATATATACATAATTTAGATCTATAATGGCACTCATGTCCTGGTGGCTCATTCAACTAGGGCGTCTGTCTACCAAGGCAAGGTCCGGTAGTTCGTCGCTTCGCATGTCCGCATATTTTTGTACTATATTAACCCACATCACTTAGATAGAGACGAGTATCTGCATACAGCACATGGAACATCGCCCTTAGTCTCCAGCTGAAACCAGCGCTCCTGGCAGCCAATGACAACATCAAGCGACTTTAGCGCTGTCTAGCAGACAATGGCCAAACCAAGATGGCTCCCTAGTAGGCAATAAATAAATTTTCCAAGATGGCTGCCAATACAGGCGCCACCTGGCAGATGATATGAGAACCAAGATGGTGGAAGACGAAACAATATGGTGGCTACAGACATCCAGTATGGCAGCCAACGGCAGACGATATTCGGTTTGAGTAAGAGGGAGCAGGCGAGAAGGAATTATAAGGCAGGGAAATGGAAAATTCTAGAAACAAGATGGCGATGTGGAATGATAGCGAATGAAGTGACACAGCATAATGATAGAGCATGAACTGGATTATTCTTGAAACCATATGACATCATGGAATAACAGAGCATGAAGTACCTGGTGGCTATAGGTCAAGGTCAAAAGTGAAGGTCATCCAAGGTGAAGGGAAAATCTCAATGTGAACTTCATTGTTCCCCAAGATGTGAGTCAAGGTCAAAGGTCAAGGTCATCCCAGGTGGTGGCTGATCCACATATACACTGCCATATGCCATGCGTGCTCGGACCTAAAATTTCTAAGTATTTCGACTTGTAACCAAATTCTGTCTAAATTTTTAATTGTGACATGGCAATAATTATAGGTTTTTAAATAAAATTGACATGACTGTAGTACGGCATCACTAAAATACGCGGAAAAAATAGTATAACCCATTTTCTCCATGAAATAATGTGATAACGTCCACGATGTTCATCTAAGTGACTATTGTCTTCGATTTCGCATCATCCATGTACTCAATATTAAATATTTACCTTAATAGTTTCAATGAACAAGTGTTTCACCTCCACATTCGAAGTGTGTACCGTAACAGGAATCATGGCTGTGAAGCAAGAGTTTTACGATATACTCCATATTATTACTGTACTTATAAACACATGTAACTGCATATATACATTACAATTTTGATACAACTAGAAAAATTTTGTTGATGTAATCTCTTTAATAAACATAAACTATTCTAGAAAGCTATACTCCAGTGTTTTTTTAATTTGTATGTGAGTTAAAACTGATAATGTTATACAATAAATCTAAATTTCTAATTCGTTTGTATATAATTCATAGTGATTGCATCCTTCGGTTTGGAATGGCGGCTGCGAATATAAAGAAATGTAACTATTTACGTTATGTTAGCACCTCTCGTTACAAGTACAAGCAGGGGCTTACTGTGGGGACAGCGCCCTCCGTTGGAGACATTGGGGACTCAGACTTGCGTTTGAGGTCCAAGGGTATGAAAACCTCGCTGGGACATGTTTCAATTTAAACATCAATGGTGTGCATTTAAGTTTTTCCATGGCTTCTGGAAGTAGGATAAGAAGTTAGTTAAGAGTTACACATGTAGTGAAATTTAACATTTATGACTTACAACTTTTCTTTACTTCTTTGCATCTTTCTAATTCAATGATGATTACTTCGATTCTACGGGCTCTTGACATTTTCTGTCACATACCATCCTTATTTTCAGCAGGCAGAGAGTGCATATGGCTGTATGAGGGTGTGGGTGTCCTACTGTCGGCAACTGTGCACAGCAGAAGTATCGCCCTGCAAGTAGCTGGCGACAGCAGGCTGAGGTGTGAATGTGGGCGCAGTAAGGGCTTGAAGAAGGGGCAAGGGACCTCGGCTTCACGTAGGAGACATCCAGCTGTTGTGCGTCGCGACGCCGCCGGAGTTAGCGAGTCATGTCTTGCGACGTCTTCCTCGAGCGTAGTGAACCTACACCGCGCCTCCTGCCCCTGTCGATACTACCACTGCAACACAAACGCTGCCAGGGAAGTGAGGAAGAAAACGTCGACATCTAGCCGCAGACATGGGCAAGTTGTTCCCAAGTTAAGTGTGCTACAAATTTAACTAAGGTAACTTAAAATGTAGTGTTTGGAAAAAGTAACTGAGTAAATGTAAGAAACCATTAGCTATTGTAATAAACTTTCATTATTTTAACAAAATTTAACAAAATAACTTAAGCAAAATTTTTAAAAAGTTTGATATTTAAGCAGATATAAACATGCACTAAACCACCTCGCGTTGTGTTTATTTCCCTCTTATACTCGTGTAATAGGAAGCACCTGTACGCGTGATTTTACAAACAAAAACCGCGGATGATAAAAGGAAGACTGAGCTTGCAGTTACAAAGTATTACAAAGATGGGTATTTGAATACGTTGTGCTTACCAAAACAACATGACATTTAAGTGTGTGCAGAAAATTAACTTAACAATAAAAAAATTGCTTTTCTCTAAAATATAATTGCATTAAGTTACTAAATTTTTTTGTTGAAAAAATTACAGGTTAGGCTATAAATAACCGTAATTTGTAACTATGTAACACGGGTATTAACTTGTTAACAAGTTAATACCCGTGTCTCCCCGATAGCTGCACTTGTATCGCAAGGAAATCGTTCGTCTTTTTGTATCAACCACAACAACAATGTTCAGTTAAATTTTTAAAACGCTAAAGTAACTACTCATTGGTACAATTATTTATTACTGCACTTGGGGTAAAAGTCTCAACAGTTGAGTATTTTGTACAATGTGGTAGGTTGGTATTTCATACCTGGTCGGATGCAGTGGAGAAAAATGTATACATTAGAACGAGTATTCTACTCCACGGTACCTAATAGCCGTTCAATGACGTACTATATTTTTTAAGAAATTTCTAATACCTAAATTCAAAACAACAGTCCCACAAATGAATGATATATATATATACATATATATATA
>NQII01000695.1:306662-331584 GCA_002778355.1 Clitarchus hookeri
TAGTATTGTGTATTATATTTGCTTCTTCTTCACGCATTTGAATCAAACCTTTGAAAAATCACCCCATGTATGACATGTTTTGTTTCCTAAATATGTTTGTATCACAAGCGTTGTACAATTTGTATAATTCTGTTAACAAAATGTTCTATTTTATTTTAAATTAACTATATTTTATCTATAAATTATATTTCTTAATTTTTAATTAATACGGGTAAGGACACACACAGCAGATATGTTGGTAACGTGTAGTAAGAAATAGTTCTAAAGCAAAATGTTATTAAAGTGAATTCGCAGGAACGCCGTGCGTATTCCCATTGGTGTAGTTTTAAAGACCTGGTTTAGTTTTGTTTGCATGAGGCGGAGAGAATAATTTGAAACTAGAACTTAAGCAAGGGTTCAGAACAGTTATAAGTAACCATGAACAAGCTATAGCATGCAATTAAACAATAGTTTCTTCCGCTGTTGGGTTTTGACGGTACGTAGAACATCCGTAAATTACCAGAATTTGTCATAGTGTGCGGCTGCTAAGGCAGTCGAGATTGGTAACATGAAGGCGGTAACCATGCTGGAAATATCAGTGTCGGTGGAAAATATTGCCAAGTCATCACTGAACTTTCTACGTTGTTACAAACGAATATGTTTTTTTGTTGCGGTAGTTAAGAATTGAACTCTGCTTACCCGTAACATAATAAATTGAAATTATCGCAAGCCAATATTTACGAAACTGAAACCCTAAAAATTTCTTAAGAAAATAATTTTGTCTTAAACTCGAAAAAAAGTATATCAGATGTCGCTAAAGCATGACGTACGAAACATCATATTCATGGTTCGATTCGCAGATATGGCGTGGACTTTCCTTACAGCAATTTTAGATTCGTTGGGAACGTTAGCGGCTCTCTTCCCCCCCCCCCTCTTTCCATCAATTGCTCAAAATACGTGAAACCAAATGCTTTCAATAGTAACAGTTAAGACTGATATTTTTTATTGTTAAAAATAGTAGCTACTTGAAAACCACAGTCTTCAAATTTATACACATGTCTGTACATAGACTAAATATGAGTTAGACCGATCTCGCTGGCTGCGTACAACCAGTCTCTGTGNATTTATACACATGTCTGTACATAGACTAAATATGAGTTAGACCGATCTCGCTGGCTGCGTACAACCAGTCTCTGTCTCACAACATTGAACTGCCTTTCTGCATATAAAACTAGTAAAAATGGAATGAATTTGATTTGAGCTTAGAAAACATTGTTAAGTAAACTATTTCTTTGAGATGTTTGTATACTTCCTGTAACCAATGTGTATAATACAGTTTGATCAAAATCAAAATGTAAAAAGTAGTTTATTAATGTAAAAGTAATTGTCATTTAAAAATTAATATACGCTATTATTGTTTGTGAAAACTGCAACACGCAGANATGTAAAAGTAATTGTCATTTAAAAATTAATATACGCTATTATTGTTTGTGAAAACTGCAACACGCAGAAATAATGGCCCGATTGTATCCAAACTCGAATGATGCGTAGAACAGTGTTCCAGCAATAAGTGATTGCGATTGCAGAGAGATGGCGTACACTTATGCCCAGCATCTTGTGACAGTGAAGGTCTGTGTTACGCCAAGATCAGCCAGTGGAGACGTCAAATGAAGTGAAAGCAAGTGCTAGCCTGCTTCGGTTACGTCATAAAAGCATGTGAGTGAGATTAAAAGGGGCAGAATTATCTGTCTCCAGGTAACGGGTACAGGGTATGCTGCTACGGCAGTGATGCGTGTGTGACACCAGTGGATAGAAGAGGGTCGTACGCAGAGACGAGCGTGTACTGGNATTTATACACATGTCTGTACATAGACTAAATATGAGTTAGACCGATCTCGCTGGCTGCGTACAACCAGTCTCTGTGTCACAACATTGAACTGCCTTTCTGCATATAAAACTAGTAAAAATGGAATGAATTTGATTTGAGCTTAGAAAACATTGTTAAGTAAACTATTTTTTTGAGATGTTTGTATACTTCCTGTAACCAATGTGTATAATACAGTTTGATCAAAATCAAAATGGAAAAAGTATTTTATTAATGTAAAAGTAATTGTCATTTAAAAATTAATATACGCTATTATTGTTTGTGAAAACTGCAACACGCAGAAATAATTGCCCGAACGTATCCAAACTCGAAGGATGCGTGGAACAGTGTTCCAGCAATAAGTGATTGCGATTGCAGAGAGATGGCGTACACATAGGCCCAGCATCTTGTGACAGTGAAGGTCTGTGTAACGCCAAGATCAGCCAGTGGAGACGTCAAGCGAAGTGAAAGCAAGTGCTAGCCTGCTTCGTTTACGTCATATAAGCATATGAGTGAGATTAAAAGGGGCAGAATTATCTGTCTCCAGGAAACGGGTTTCTCGTACCGTGCTATTTAGGCTCTTACAGGGCATGCTGCTACGGCAGTGATGCGTGTGTGACACCAGTGGATAGAAGAGGGTCGTACGCAGAGACGAGCGTGTACTGGACCACGTAATGTGACCACTGTATGAGATGACCTCCATATTGTCCGCATGGCCGTAATGGACCGTACAGCCTCGTGCACAGTGCTGGCTCGACACTGGAGCACTGCAGTGGGTGTGGACCTGTCTGCGTGGACGGTCCGACGTCGTTTGCGCTGGACTAGTGGCACGCATGCCATTGCGTCGGTTTCTATTGTCTAGAAACCACATACGCCTCAGACTGCAATGGGCACGTGGTCACCATCTCTTGCGTGCTGGGTGTCAAAATGTGTTGTTTTCGGACGAATCCCGCTTCCACCTGTCCTACAATGATAGCCGCGCCGCATACGTGCTAGATGTTACCATGGTGACCGCATCTGGCAGCCTCTAATATGGAGTGGCATAGCGGATAAACGCCAAGTGTGATAGTTTGGAGCGTCATTGGATACAACATGTGATCCGAAATCCTACGTACTGAGGGCAATCTGAACAGTAACAACTACATCAGGGAGGTTTTGAGCCCGAGGTACTACCCCACCTTCAGGCTAATCCACGTGCAATTATTTCAGCAGCCCAATGCCCGGCCACATATGGCTAGGAATGTGCAAGCCTTCTTCNACGTGCAATTATTTCAGCAGCCCAATGCCCGGCCACATATGGCTAGGAATGTGCAAGCCTTCTTCAGTGAACGAAGGGTACCACTGCTTCCCTGGCCTGCACGTTCACCTGTCATATACCCCATATAACATGTCTGGGATATGGTTGGTTGGCGACTTGTTAGTCACGTACCTCCAGCAATCACTGTTGATGCTTTGCGGACTCGCATACAAACCACGTGGAGGGAGATTCCCCAGAAACATATACAGGTCCTCTTTGATACCATTTCACGAAATATAGGGGCTCTGATTGCAGCACGTGGGGTCTTCACACCATACCGATTTCTCAAGGACAAAGATTATGTACAGTTCTGTAATCCTTATCAATTAGGTATTGTCATGTACCTAAGATGTGGGATAAAGTTAATTTCAATCACATGTATCTTTCTTGGTGTTGCATTTTTCAGAAACGTTAGTGCATAAACAAACACGTTCATCACTTTTGACCATGTGAGNGTATCTTTCTTGGTGTTGCATTTTTCAGAAACGTTAGTGCATAAACAAACACGTTCATCACTTTTGACCATGTGACTTTGCCAGTTGCGTTCCTTTGGGAATAGTCAATGTTGGATACATGCGCAGAAGACAATAAGCGGTTTACCAGATCTTTAGTATGTGTTTGTTTTTTTAATGCTGTTCACGGTTAANTACATGCGCAGAAGACAATAAGCGGTTTACCAGATCTTTAGTATGTGTTTGTTTTTTTAATGCTGTTCACGGTTAATTAAGCACTTTTAAATTCTCTGCTTAAAATATAATTCTCCTTATTGTGTATCTTTTCGCCTTACGTAAAATTTTAATTGTACTGGACGTCATCACTTTATTCGTGCACTAAGTGACTGAAAACAAGAAATCGTCAAGAACATGCATGTGTTAATAAATTTCTATGTCGTACTCTAATGTGCATAAAACCAAAACGCAAATTGTAATATATATATATATATATATATATATATATATATATTCATATATACATATTTATTTATTTTAATGTTACACTTGCAATACAATGTCTACACTTTGAAATATTTATCTGTATTTGCTGCCAAGGTTGACTTATCAAGTACCTTGAACAGCCCATAACATAATTTTTGTTACCGGCCCGCAATAATGTTTTAACAGTTTCGGTACGTTGTAATGAAAGCCAGTGATCGTGCAGCGACGAAGCCACATGTTACGCCCAAGCACGCCTCGCTGCACATTCCAATAAATTGAGATCGTTAGAGGGTGCGCATGCGCGCTACAGTCGGGACAAATGGCGCAGCATATGTGGGAGAGAGCCAGACTGTGATTAGCCCGTGCGGCGACTGTGGCCATAAAGAATAAGGGCGGGCGGTGCCAGCGACAGTCGCTCATTTGTCTCGAGGTGCTTCTGGCGGGCAGGCCACTGCCTCTCTCAACATTCATTCTAGCTGCAACCGCGCCAGTTACATCCTGTCCACATATAGCTGAGCTGTTTTGAAAGTAGGACTTAGGATCTACTTTGCTTCTCATCATGTATAGGATTGGATTATATTGGATTGGAAAGGGCTTATTAACGTCCCCGTGTTATGCCTGAAGGCTTATCAGGGGACAGCTTACAAACTAACTTATGACTTAACTGAAACTAACACCCATGCCTTGCCTGGGATTCGAACCCAGAACATCCCGCAGCAACCAACTGCGGCACGGGAGGACGGCTTCTCATCTTGTATCCTCTCGCTGTGTGTATGTTTACATTGCTACGAGCCGTCTCACTCTGTTCACGCGCCATTCAGAACAAACCGCACAATTGTTTACGAAAGTAAAAGTGTTAATAAAAAGCGAACCTACGCTCTTTTGTGTATAAAACAACAAGCACTGACTTTAGTACTTACATATTACAGTCAATACAACGTCAAAGCGTGCAACAGTTTCTCATAATTCGCTGCCAACTGACGTGGAGCTCGCATACCAGTACTATGTGAGTACATACTGTAGTATATTATGTGTCGTCATGAAGAGCGTTTTTGTACTATGGTTCATTTTTAAAGGTCTCCCTTCACTGTGAACAGCATTCAGCTCAACAGAAAAAAATATTTTCAGTTATAGCCTAAATTACATGCGCTCCTAAAACAAGATTTAATGTAATGAAATTATTTTATTATAATTTTTGTAANCAGTTATAGCCTAAATTACATGCGCTCCTAAAACAAGATTTAATGTAATGAAATTATTTTATTATAATTTTTGTAACATTAAATAACATTTATAAATTATTTCAACGCTCAGAAAACTTGGTTCCGAAATAATCCCCCTTTATAAATTTAATTAGAATTGCCATATTATGTCCACAAAAAAAATGGTTATAAACCCTAGCTTTTCTCAGGTTTTGATACTTGGAGTCAACATGTTAACGTCATCAAAGTGAGATAAACTCAGGTCTCCTGTACTCAAGAAATGAGTGCAATGATTTTGGAAGGGTGCAGTTGCACGCCTGCGTGGATAGGCAACACCTCCGCCACCTGAGAGTCCGAACGCCTGGAGCAATTTGTTGTGAGGATGTTAATAAAGGTATACAAATCACCGTGTTTGTTAGAAATAAAATTTTTTCCAACAAATGAAACTGTTCATTCTTATTGCACTGTTTGGACACATTTTGGTTCACCTGAATAATGTGTATTCAAAATAAACCTAGTATTAACATTATTGTACCTTTGCAAGCTTCACAATTAACAACAAAACATTGCAATACTGAACTGTTATCGTATCACTAGATAAGACCTGTTCCCGAACCTCGCAACAAACTGTGTCGTACAGAAGTTCGTGAATGTAAGAAGTGTTGCCTGCCCACGCAGGCGTGCCACTGCACTCTTCCAACATCAAAGCACTCGTCTTCTGAGTCAGAGTGTCCTGGGGTTGTTTCACTCAAGATACCCTATTTTGACGTCAAGCATCAAAACGAGCTTACGAAGATATATTTGCTAACATAATATGGCAACTCTAAATTAAATTTCGTAAAAGCATAACTTATGAACAAAAAGTTCTTAGCTTTAAAATATTTTAACAACCAAATTAAATTATAGCTTATAAACTCTTCACCTTAACTGAAAAATTTCCGCTTATTAAATATTTTGCCGTGCAATCTTGGTCCACAAAAATTGGAAAATATTTATAGCAAATGTCACACTGTATTCATGAAAGTGTCTCAAATCAACCTCCCTTAATTAAGAAGGTTTTTAAAGTTAATATCCATTGCTGAAATTTCGAATTTAACCAAGAATATTTTTGCATGTGATAAATTTAATATCTAGAGCGAACTTGTATTTGAAGGTAGATGATTTCATATTATTCTATGTTTAATCTCAGGTAGTCTCTAACATGTTTCAAAATACATTAATTTCAAAATTTATTGCTTAAGGGACTTATTTCCTCCTCTAAGAAACCACTTCAGGTATTGTTTCCGGTCCTTTTTTCAAGTGAACTCACCTCACAGTAACATAAATTGACGGACACGCTGTACGGAGTTTGTATATTACCGACCCGACCAGAAGGAAGCGAGTGTCTGTGCTAAGTAAGTGTGACGTAGTCGCTACGTAGGCAGGAGTCACGCACTGACTGACCTTCGCACGCGGGAGACGTGGCGGACGTTGCTGCCAGCCGATGGGTTTTCTCGGTACACTCCCGCCCCCCTCCTTTTATGCATCCCATTTCGACCATATATAAAAACCATATTCCACCTCCCCTAAAGGAGGGACGAGAACTTCACATCGCTCGCATTTCTTATTGAAAATTCTATATATAGTACATTCACGATAACAACTATTCTGAAGCAATGCTGATGTACTACTTGCAGGATATTCCTCCGCCTCGTCTTAACAAAGCTTACCCAAGACTAGAAAAATACGTGAAAGGGCAACTCACCGCATTAGTTCGCAATTTCTGTAATGATATTTTGCAAAACTGCTATTGCTTACTAAGTATTACCAACACACCTTTTTACTCAGTTTTTATTTATATTAATAATAAATTAAATATTAGAATTTACGGATACAAAACAAGCAAAAGTACATTTTAACCAGAAATAAGGTGTATTTACACTTACACAAGCATAAGACGATTGCGACCCTTGGAATACTTAAGAAACAACCAACCACTTCATACACGAGGTTATTATTCTAAGGTTTGATTCAAAAAGGTTGAATAAACCGCGAACAGACTTTGCATAAATTTGTAAACATTTAAGTGCGCTTTGTTGAATGGTTTAATACTAAATTTAAATTCAAGTATCAAATTTCAGTAACATCTAAACGAATTACCTCACCTTTTTATGTAAAGTATACTACGGTACACAAACTTTTTATGTAGCAGCTACTGTTTCATACTTGTACATTTTTATACCATATTCCTGGTTCCGTTAACCAATTTACTCAAAAATATTGAGCTGATTAACAGTAAAATATTAACTAAATTATTTAATAGATAACTTCAGTCGCCCACGATTTGAAAGCTACTGACATCAAAGTTGTGTTTACATCTGAGGAAGGAATCAACAATGGAATTACTCCCGTCGTGGGGTGCAAACCCTAAACAATATTGCAGTGATTGTCTGTGTAGTTACAAGGAGTGTAGGTGGTTAACCACAACCTGTCATTCAGTGACCTGTACCTCGGCATTCCTCTCTGTTCGGCGGCCGTGGCAAGTGAGGGAGCTTCAACAAGAGAGTGGTGGAGTGTCCTAGCAGGAGACATACGCGGTGGGCTGCGTTTTATAGCTTCCTTCTCCTTCCATATCCTTCCTCGTCCTTCCGCTTAAGGTATTATTTTAGTAGCATGCTGCTTTTCAAATATTAAGTTTCTAGTAAATTTTCACTTATTTGAATGAAATTCTATATTCTGTAAGTAAATAAATGCGTGGAAAGTGGCTATGTTCGTAGCTTCTTGTATGGCAACTTGTATCACATTACTGAAACCATTACTTAAGTAATTCTAAATGAATAAGCTATTTATTTTTGGAACGCTTTCCTGCTGGCAATTATCGTTAAATCAATCATATCTTTGGAAGTATTAAAGGAATTTTTAACCTACTCTCGCTATTTGGCCGTTCTAATTGCAATCACCAAATACTCCAATTTGAAAACTTTATAAAGAGCTGTGTTGAATGATAACGTCATACTAAGATATAAAATTAAGCAACCTGCTTCACTCATGTCTGGAAAGATACTCACCACTTTTTTCATGCAAGGAACACTACTAAAATAACACACAAAGTATTTAGGCATCAGTTACTGTCTAATACTTGTAGGTTTTCATGCGATATTTCTGGTACTTTATTTACGTAGGGTGAGAAATAAATTATTAAATTAAATCTTGAAGTGTACACGCTTTTGATAGTTTTTGCCACCACAACAATTTTAAATATATTTCTTTACATATCAGGAACGACTCGACCGATAACCATCAAATATGTTGCAAAATTTTTCTCCAAAAATATTTTTTCTAGTTCACTCTACCCTAAATAATTCTTTTAGTTCCCCNGTGTGAAGAAAAGCAGATATACTAGAATAGCCTATAATTTATTTCATTATCTTTGTAAGAAATTGCATATTATTTTACTATTTCAAAGTAGTATTTTATTTATAATCCTACATGCAAGTCGTGTACGAATATTATTTTTTAATTAAAAATCGAAAGAATGTTTTAGATTGGAATATTGAGGCGCCAATCCCGCTATTACAAGTCTGGCTTTTGGTTTTCGTACGCTAGCGTTTTTAAAACTCTTTTCTCTGGATCAGCATTCATAGTCACGGAGGTGTTAGTGATTGTCCTCTTGTATGTTTGATAATTATGTTTTTGAAAGTAGGGTGGCGTTTTCAATGCACTACTATATGTAAACTCTTTCGAAGAAAAATTTACAATTTAGCATGTAGCGACATGTGTTTACATATCTGGATATAATTCTTAGGGGAGGCAAAAAAGTTAAATTTGAGCGACGTTTAGCAATAAGAGTATTAATTTGCCGAGCAACCACGTGAACTGCGAAACCACGAGGTAACTGCTACCCTTAATGTGGTACCGGCACTGAGTGAGGTAGCGTCATGTTTAAGGCTATTCACCATTAATTGAGGACTTTTCAATGCCCTGCACAAAATCTGCTTTTACCCTTTTGTATCCTTCTGCCGTATGTAAAGTTTCATTACCATGAGTGTAATAATTTTATTCATAAGTCAGTCAAGTAAAGACGCAAAATTTTTAGGATCGTAAAAGTGTTACTAATTTTCCAATTCCCCCTGTAACGTACGTAAAGCAAAAAACTGTACTTAATTTGCCACAAATGTAAACAATGCCCCCGCAAAACCACTTCAATACTTAGAATAGCTAACTTAATTCGCTGCCATCGTAGGTGGTAGTCTGTTTGCCAGAGTTGGCGGAAGCATACATGCGGTAAAGAATGCGTGATTATTATTCGAAGGTTGATTAAGAAGTACTCACTTTGCCATGAACAGCCTATACCACACTCCAGGCTATTTTTCCGCTCCAGCCAGCCTTGTCCGGCTTCCCGTGTCACTACGCACGTCGGGTCGAGTACTTTATACGAGTCGTGGCGGTTTCNAGTTATAGCCTAAATTACATGCGCTCCTAAAACAAGATTTAATGTAATGAAATTATTTTATTATAATTTTTGTAATATTAAATAACATTGATAAATTATTTCAACGCTCAGAAAACTTGGTTCCGAAATCATCCCCCTTTATAAATTTAATTAGAATTGCCATATTATGTCCACAAAAAAAATGGTTATAAACCCTAGCTTTTCTCAGGTTTTGATACTTGGAGTCAACATGTTAACGTCATCAAAGTGAGATAAACTCAGGTCTCCTGTACTCAAGAAATGAGTGCAATGATTTTGGAAGGGTGCAGTTGCACGCCTGCGTGGATAGGCAACACCTCCGCCACCTGAGAGTCCGAACGCCTGGAGCAGTTTGTTGTGAGGATGTTAATAAAGGTATACAAATCACCGTGTTTGTTAGAAATAAAAATTTTTCCAACAAATGAAACTGTTCATTCTTATTGCACTGTTTGGACACATTTTGGTTCACCTGAATAATGTGTATTCAAAATAAACCTAGTATTAACATTATTGTACCTTTGCAAGCTTCACAATTAACAACAAAACATTGCAATACTAGACTGTTATCGTATCACTAGATAAGACCTGTTCCCGAACCTCGCAACAAACTGTGTCGTACAGAAGTTCAAGAATGTAAGAAGTGTTGCCTGCCCACGCAGGCGTGCCACTGCACCCTTCCAACATCAAAGCACTCGTCTTCTGAGTCAGAGTGTCCTGGGGTTGTTTCACTCAAGATACCCTATTTTGACGTCAAGCATCAAAACGAGCTTACGAAGATATATTTGCTAACATAATCTGGCAACTGTAAATTAAATTTCGTAAAAGCATAACTTATGAACAAAATGTTCTTAGCTTTAAAATATTTTAACAACCAAATTAAATTATAGCTTATAAACTCTTCACCTTAACTGAAAAATTTCCGCTTATTAAATATTTTGCCGTGCAATCTTGGTCCACAAAAATTGGAAAATATTTATAGCAAATGTCACACTGTATTCATGAAAGTGTCTCAAATCAACCTCCCTTAATTAAGAATGTTTTTTAAAGTTAATATCCATTGCTGAAATTTCGAATTTAACCAAGAATATTTTTGCATGTAATAAATTTAATATCTAGAGCGAAATCTGTATTTGAAGGTAGATGAATTCATATTATTCTATGTTTAATCTCAGGTAGTCTCTAATATGTTTCAAAATACATTAATTTCAAAATTTATTGCTTAAGGGACTTATTTACTCCTCTAAGAAACCACTTCAGGTATTGTTTCCGGTCCTTTTTTCAAGTGAACTCACCTCACAAAGTTTGTAACATAAATTGACGGACACGCTGTACGGAGTTTGTATATTACCGACCCAACCAGAAGGAAGCGAGTGTCTGTGCTAAGTAAGTGTGACGTAGTCGCTACGTAGGCAGGAGTCAGGCACTGACTGACCTTCGCACGCGGGAGACGTGGCGGACGTTGCTGCCAGCCGATGGGTTTTCTCGGTACACTCCCGCCCCCCTCCTTTTATGCATCCCATTTCGACTATATATACAATCCACATTCCACCTCCCCTAAAGGAGGGACGAGAACTTCATATCGCTCGCATTTCTTATTGAAAATTATATATATATAGTACATTCACGATAACAACTATTCTGAAGCAATGCTGATATACTACTTGCAGGATATTCCTCCGCCTCGTCCTAACAAAGCTTACCCAAGTCTAGAAAAATACGTGAAAGGGACAACTCACCGCATTAGTTCGCAATTTCTGTAATGATATTTTGCAAAACTGCTATTGCTTACTAAGCATTACCAACACACCTTTTTACTCCGTTTTTATTTATATTAATAATAAATTAAATATTAGAATTTACGGATGTAAAATAAGCAAAAGTACATTTTAACCAGAAATAAGGTGTATTTACACTAACACAAGCATAAGACGATTGCGACCCTTGGAATACTCAGGAAACAACCAAACACTTCATACACGAGGTTATTATTCTAAGGTTTGATTCAAAAAGGTTGAATAAACCGCGAACAGAATATGCATACATTTGTAAACCTTTAAGTGCGCTTTGTTGAATGTTTTAATACTAAATTTAAATTCAAGTATAAAATTTCAGTAACATCTAAACGAATTACCTCACCTTTTTATGTAAAGTATACTACGGTACACAAACTTTTTATGTAGCAGCTACTGTTTCATACTTGTACATTTTTATACCATATTTCTGGTTCCATTAACCAATTTACTCAAAAATATTGAGCTGAGTAACAATAAAATATTAACTAAATTATTTAATAGATAACTTCAGTCGCCCAAGATTTTAAAGCTACTGACATCAAAGTTGTGTTTATATCTGAGAAAGGAATCAACAATGGAGTTACTCCCGTCGTGGGGTGCAAACCCTAAACAATATTGTAGTGATTGTCTGTGTAGTTACAAGGAGTGTAGGTGGTTAACCACAACCTGTCATTGAGTGACCTGTACCTCGGCATTCCTCTCTGTTCGGCGGCCGTGGCAAGTGAGGGAGCTTCAACAAGAGAGTGGTGGAGTGTCCTAGCAGGAGACATACGCGGTGGGCTGCGTTTAATGGCGTCATTCTCCTTCCATATCCTTCCTCGTCCTTCCGCTTATCCACAACTACGTGTCTCCTTGCACGCACTTCCAACATCACTGACACCGCGATTAAGGAAGGATGCAATTATTATTGCTTTCACAGCTCTAAAACGTAACTACGGACAATAAAGAGTACGGCATCAATGTTAAATACGTCTATATATATATATATATATTCATATATAAACACATTGATATATACGTTTAACACATGTGTTTATCGCTTTATTAGTGTATCATACTACGTGTAGTCCTTTCTGGTGTGAATTGAGATTACCTGTCTCTTACAGACATTTTAATTGAATCAGATTTTCTCGCCTTGTGAACAGGTGAGTTAAATACTTGAATGATTATGACGTTACTTTAATATTCCGCACATCAGTGGATAAAGTTACATACAAAAATATTGTATCATTTATACAAAAGTTATGGTGGAGTTTTAGGTATTATAAAAATGAAACGCGTGAGTTTTTCTGCATTTCATTTTATTGTTTGGAAATAATTATTTTCTCCGTTAACTAATTATTTTTTTAAATTTAAATTAAGCCAGGTAAGTTGATAATCTAAAAGTTACCATTTTTTGTACCGTAATTTCCGAATAAAACAGAAGATTGTGCGTCTGATTCACTCTAAATAGTGCGAACGTCTCCACCAAGTTTCACTTAACAGTCTACACTTATACCGCATAGTAAAGACGCCTAATGTTTACTTTTTTCGACCGCGACGGATGCTTTTTCAAATTGGCCGTATTATAAATTTTTTAGGTTATAGTGCAATACCAACCGAAAAATAAACATATGTCCATTAAAGTTGGTACGCTGGCAGTAACAACTGCATGAAAAACCTTTTCTCTCTGCCATGTTCTGAGATAGCGCCACCTAATTAAACAGAACTTTTACACCATATCTCGGAAAATACTAAACTGATTAAACTCCAAATAAAGCATGAAAGAATTGATATGACAAAGTGCATTTAAACCTGTATGACGATTGTAAATGAGGTATTATTTTAGTAGCATGCTGCTTTTCAAATATTAAGTTTCTAGTAAATGTTCACCTATTTGAATGAAATTCTATATTCTGTAAGTAAATATATGCGTGGAAAGTGGCTATGTTCGTAGCTTGTTTATGACAACTTGTATCACATTACTGAAACCATTACTTAAGTAATTCTAAATGAATAAGCTATTTATTTTTGGAACGCTTTCCTGCTGGTAATTATCTTTGGAAGTATTAGAGGAATTTTTAACCTACCCTCGCTATTTGGCCGTTCTAATTGCAATCACCAAATACTCCAATTTGCAAACTTTATAAAGAGCTGTGTTGAATGATAACGTCATACTAAGATATAAAATTAAGCAACATGCTTCACTCATGTCTGAAAAGATACTCATCACTTTTTTCATGCAAGGAACAGTAATAAAATAACACACAAAATATTTAGGCATAATTTACTGTCTAATACTTGTAGGTTTTTATGCGATATTTCTGGTACTTTATTTACGTAGGGTGAGAAATAAATTATTAAATTAAATCTTGAAGTGTACACGTTTTTGATAGTTTTTGCCACCACAACAATTTTAAATATATTTCTTTACATATCAGGAACGACTCGACCGATAACCATAAAAAATGTTGCAAAATTTTTCTCCAAAAATATTTTTTCTAGTTCACTCTACCCTAAATAATTCTTTTAGTTCCCCATTGAAATTAATTACCTATATATTCGTATATGTGTGTGAAGAAAAGCAAATATAATAGAATAGCCTATAATTTATTTCATTATTTTTGTAAGAAATTGCACATTATTTTACCATTTCAAAGTAGTATTTTATTTATAATCCTACATGTGAGTCGTGTACGATTATTATTTGTTAAATTAAAAATCGAAAGACTGTGTTATATTGGAATATTGAGGCGCCAATCGCGCTATTACAAGTCTGGCTTTTGGTTTTCGTACGCTAGGGTTTTTAAAACGCTTTTCTCTGGATCAGCATTCATAATCACGGAGGTGTTAGTGATTGTCCTCTTGTATGTTTGATAGGAGAAATTATGTTTTTAAAAGTAGGGCGGCGTTTTGACTGCACAACTACATGTAAACTATTGCGAAAAAAAAATTTACAATTTAGCATGTAGCGACATGTGTTTACATATCTGGATATACTTCTTAGGGGAGGCAAAAAAGTTAAATTTGAGCGACGTTTAGCAATAAGAGTATTAATTTGCCGAGCAACCACGTGAACTGCGAAACCACGAGGTAACTGCTACCCTTAATGTGGTACCCGTACTGAGTGAGGTAGCGTCATGTTTAAGGCTATTCACCATTAATTGAGCACTTTTCAAATGCCCTGCTCAAAATCTACTTTTACCCTTTTGTATCCTTCTGCCGTATGTAAAGTTTCATTACCATGAGTGTAATAATTTTATTCATAAGTCAGTCAAGTAAAGACGCAAAATTTTTAGGATCGTAAAAGTGTTACTAATTTTCCAATTCCCCCTGTAACGTACGTAAAGCAAAAAACTGTACTTAATTTGCCACAAATGTAAACAAGGCCCCCGCAAAACCACTTCAATATTTAGAATAGCTAACTTAATTCGCTGCCATCGTAGGTCGTAGTCTGTTTGCCAGAGTTGGCGGAAGCATACATGCGGTAAAGAATGCGTGATTATTATTCGAAGGTTGATTAAGAAGTACTCACTTTGCCATGAACAGCCTATAACACACTCCAGGCTATTTTTCCTGTCCAGCCAGCCTTGTCCGGCTTCCCGTGTCACTACGCACGTCGGGTCGAGTACTTTATACGAGTCGTGGCGGTTTCCTTCCGCGCGCTGCAGTGTCACAGCCGCTTGCTTTTGTTGTTTACGTAGTTGGCTACACCTTCCCACATAGATGACCAATGAGAATACATGCTGCTGAATTTAATTTTGTTAGTGTGAACTGTCAACTTACTTTTTTCAGTACTAACTGGTTGAATAGTCCATAACATGTAACAGCACCAAAAATATATAAGTTTATTTTTTTAATCGCGCAAGGTTAAAACTATAAAAGACGGGTGTCCTTGCCATATTAAGAAACTATAGATGAACCGAGAGTTGTAAAAATCAGTGCACGAATGCAAAAACTCTAAGGGATAAAGGCAAGAAATTATATACTCACTGAGAAGACCCTTTGTCAAGTAGGACAGTTATAATAATTACGACGTAATAAGTAAGAAAATATTTTCAATTCATATATTTTTTAACTTCAAATTTTATGTACAAGAATTAAAGTTATAAAATGTACATTAAATCAATCAAATTTTGCTACATACAAAATGAGTGATTATTATAATAGGTCTAAATTTATTTTTCAACATACGCTTGTTAAAACTTTCAGAAAGGAAACACACCTAAATTTACATTTAAAAGAAACTCTTATACATTTCATTTTAAAAAGTTTTAGAAACAAAATGTTAACAATGAATTTGGAAGTGTTACAAAATATATAAAATCTTCTTTCCTATGGAATATAAATGGAAACTTCTTGACGATTCAGGTAAAGTGTGTGCACTACTTTAGAACGAGTAGCGCACTTTGTAGAGGCAGGTACTGTGTGAGCCCATATTGGCGAAGGCAGCGGTGAGCACATGACGAGACGCTGCAGTCGGCGTGTACGGCGGGAGCTCGCGAACACGGGGCAAGCAGTGCGAGCCGTGTAGCAGGTGGTTGCAGCCTCGACTACTGCAGGCGCACCTGCCACGCCGCCCGGCCACGTATTACATTCCTTCCTTCCTACCAACCCCTCCTTCCTTCCTGCGGCTCTACCTATCACCAGTAGCAGCTGCATTCCATTCGCACCCTCGCCCCGCCAACATTACGTCACCTGCTATATCCCTCCCCTCAACTAGGTGCTGACACCGCGCGCCACAGTTTGGCAATCGTTCCTTTCCTCCTCACACATCACAATTCCACTACAAAACACACACACACATTTACTTTACATAGCATTTCCTACCACCCACGTTTTACATTTACTAAATTAATCATATTGTCGTGCAAAATTTTCTCCAACTAACCGACCTAGGAAATTACATCTGAAATCTTTAGATATAGTTAATTCAGATACGCTGGAGTAAAAAAAAATGTGGCACGCTTAAAATTATGTTATTATTCACCTTACTAAAATTTTTGTTGTTGAACATACGCTTAACATTTCTAACAACTAAAATATTATTTGTCGTGAATACAAAAAAAAATGCAAGGTGACCTATCTACTAAATATATTTCTTAATATTAATCGCCGAGAGCTTTTAAACAAACATTTAAGGATATCAGCGAGACTTTAGTTGTGTGGTTCTTGGTGAGTTTTGTGAACCTTGGCCGTATAACACTTCCGTCATTGTTACAAAAGTCAAAATATAAACAGCGTTGTTCGTCATAGGGATGGTTTTATTCCTCTCTGTAGAGGAGTTTCTGGCGATTCAAAATATACAAATGATGGTTGATTAGATGGTATAAGTGACATATGCATCTGCAGATTACTGTCACACTCTCGAAAGGTCTTAATACCTTGACACATCCCCATTTTCTAACTTCTGTCAACTGTTTGGCATTGCCCTCGCTTACCTTTTCGTTCGCGTTTGTCCGGAAGTTGTCGTCATTACTCAACTCAGATGATTTCACGCAAACAGAACACATCACTCTTGAATTGAAAACGGCCTAATTCACATTGATTTGGAAAACATTCTGTTCTGACAGTTCAAAAGTAGCATTGACGAACATAATTAGTTAAGATTAGGCATAGTTTCTATGGTTTTACCACTATCGTAAATACTTTCTCATCCTAATTTTAGACGCATCACGTACTGATCAGAGCATCATTATTTGTGGCGATACTGCAAGTACCCGGGGTACTTACGACGAGTCACTCGCGAAGTTCATTTGAAAAGTGAAATTTAATTTTTCTTTTGTAATGCTTGTCGGTCTCCTTATATATATATATATATATAGGGCTACCAGTTAGCGAAAATATTTACACGGAGGCTAGACTTCAATAGCCTGTGTGCTCATATACAGTCTTCATTTGACTATTGGCTCGCTCATGTAACAGCTTGTCTTTGTGTTACATGAGTGAGCCAATCAGAATTATAACTGACTGTCCGTGATTATGTTTATATACATATTTATTATTGTATGAATATATTAATGCATACAGTACTATATTGAATGTATCATTAAATACCCCATTTCAAACTACATAGGAGCAACGGTGAAATAGGAACTACTTTATTTCTGCTAAAAGAACAAATTTACCGCATGTTAACTTCAGTGCCTCTTCGAGCAGTGTTTGCAACCGTTTTACATGTGATCGCAATTGCCCTTAAAATCCGCACCGAAGATGGAATGTGATGGACAGAATCGTTGAGCGACTGGAGGCGGGGCAGATCGGAAAGGATGACACGAGCCCAGCACGCCAAGAATAATGTCCGGCGGAGTTTGTCGCAAGAGGGAGACATCAGTAGAACCATCAGAAGTGGGAGTCCAAGCACTAAAATGCAACTCGGGCCATCTCCGCCGTGATGCCTTGATATCTCACCAGCAGATCTGCTGGCAATACACTAGTTAACACTGGAGGTGACGGCAGTAGGGTCAAACTGAGCTCTTCTCCTACCATTGTAGTGCTTGGACTCCCACTTCTGATGTCTCCCCCTTGCATGAAACTCCGCCGGACATTATGCTTGGCGTGCTGGGCTTGTGTCATCCTTTCCGATCTGCCCCGCCTCCAGTCGCTCCACGATTCTGTCCATCACATTCCATCTTCGATGCGGATTTTAAGGGCAATTGCGATCACATGTAAAACTGTTGCAAACACTGCTCGAAGAGGCACTGAAGTTAACATGCTGTTAATTTGTTGATGGAAGTTCTTCAGAAGTGGCGATGACTTCCTCTGAAAGGGTAAGAACAACATAATAGTTGATGCCAGACATCAAGACCAGATTAAAGTGGAAGTGGATAAACCAGTACCCAGTTCTACACACACCACGGGAACTTCAAAGCAAAACTCCAGTCTTCTGTTTGTGCGTTCATAATTGCGTGTTGCCAGCGGCGTCGACACGATGCCGCATTTCATTACGGACTGTCTGAAGACCAAAGGTATCATAAAATAACTTACATTAATTGCAGATGGCAAGGGCCTTCACTTGCAACTAGACAATGTTCTGATGGACTTAGATATTCATAAGATCTGCAATGAAATCGCCTCTAAAATTGGCAAAGGATTGGAAGAATATGATAAGTAGTCAGAAGAGCAAAGTTCCGAGGACCCATGAAGTGGTACTTGGGTAAAATCTTCAAAGTATTAGTGGGGAGGACACTTTTTACTTAGTGCAAGGCACTAAGAAAAGAGAATGGCCTGAAGAGAGAAGAGGAAAAAGAGCCATGCGCTAGTCTTACTTATTAGAGTACAGTTGCAGTGCGAGATCACTGAGGGTGTGCCGGCCTCCGGGCCATAAAACCTGGCCCAATTGTAAGAAGACACGGTCGGAGTATCGCAGATAACTTAGTTGGGGAGCTGAGAGCTACCACACATATGAACATTTCCAGTTATAACGTACACTCACGTTTTCATCAAATGGGTCTGCACGCCAAGCTGTTAAACAATCATTTCTGTAATTTTACGAATAAAATGTTGGTAAAAAAATTTTATACAATTCAGTAAAATAATGGATCCATTGCTTTTTCAATTATGAACATTCGCTAAATTTCAAAATAATTCTTGTATCATCTCTGTAAATTTCCCAAATACATTTTCTGTAATTTCGGCTTTAAAAAATATATGTACTACGAAAAAACTATTCAACTTCCGTTGTGTGTGTGTTTCACTGAGTATAAAAATAAAATTCACAAACGTTAAAATACGTTATTCTAGACATGATTCAGGAAGCCTGTGGCTTTCAACCCGGTAGTGAGAATGCCAGAATAAGTAAGTCATTTCTGTAAACTAGTTTCAATTTCGTATAATGTTTGAGTGTTTTAAGAGTTGATTACTGTTACAAGTGTATAATGCTAGTTTCTGATGTTTCAAGTAATAAATCTTAGTGGCTTGAATACATAGACTAAAGATGAGGTAGACCGCTTAGTCGTCTTTCTTCGCATGAACTAACATTGACCTACCCCAAAGTAACACAACTGTTAAAGTCGCATGGTCAAAAGTGATAAAGGTTTTTGTTTATACAGTATCTTAGTTTTCAAAAGACAAGCACTTTTAAATTAATAAAATATTTTCACCAATTTTAATTTAATCTAATTGCATTCCAAATCCGTTAGAGGAAGTATACAAGCATTTCAAATCACTTGTTTACTAACAGTGTTCTAACCTAAAATCGAATCTACGTTGTTTTTGCTAACCATATTGGCCAAAAAACCAGTTCAATATTGGGACGCGGAGGTTGATTGTGCGTATCCAGCGAGATTGCTCTATCTTATCGTTAGTCTTTGCTTGATGCCCTTACTACCACGAGGTTGATAATTGTCTGGTCTCAGTGGGGAAGAACCCTTCGTGTGAACTCAACATTGATCGTTCCTAGAATATTACATTTTTAGAAACACAGATACGTTCCGTATTTTATATTTACGGAGCTCGGTCCTGTTTCCCATCATTACTATCCGCGTNGTTGATTGTGCGCATCCAGCGAGATTGGTCTATCTCATCGTTAGTCTTTGCTTGATGCCCTTACTACCACGAGGTTGATAATTGTCTGGTCTCAGTGGGGAAGAACCCTTCGTGTGAACTCAACATTGATCGTTCCTAGAATATTAAATTTTTAGAAACACAGATACGTTCCGTATTTTATATTTACGGAGCTCGGTCCTGTTTCCCATCATTACTATCCGCGTTTCCCTTCATTAGCTGCGCATTTCCGTAAACATTTCCGTGAGCCGGGAAATTGTTAACAGTGCAAGGGCCTGTGAGATGTTTCTTGTTGACTGCTGGCTGCGGAACTGTTCCATTAAAGTAGTGCTGAGAAGATGCAGCGTGGACCGACGAACAGCGGGGTTATGTCGTCTATGCAGAAGACTACAGGTTACATCTCAGCGACGATTTTCGGAATGTGTCCATAAGGCAAGAAGGTGGCGGTTGGGAAGTACAGCAAACACAACTAGAAAAGTTCATGAACGGTGGTTCGTAGCGGCATACGGCCCGTACTCCCCTCCGTGTCTTTTATCGTAGCTCTGTGACAGGACAGCTCCAAAGAGATGATATCCTCCAGCACTAAGTCCATCTTCTAGCTGTACAATGCGTATACAGTTCCTACATGTAAACGACCGTCCTTGTAGTGCTGTGTGGTGGATTAGCAGGCGGCTTCATATAGAGGAGTGTTCAGTACGCTCTGCCTAGCGAGGTGGCACAGCAGTAAACCACGGTACTCTTGTTCGGGTGGACCCGGTTTCAACTTCTAGTCCGGCCATCCTGACTCCGGTTTTGCATGGGCTACCGAGATCGCTCCAGGCAAATGCTGGAACGGTTGCTTACTCCAGGCCATGGTCTATCCCTTCTCCGTTCCTCCCTCTAGGAGCAACTTTCTCCGTCTCTAATGACCTCGCTCTCAACGAGACATCAAGCCCTACCTGCCTAAGTGCCAGTACGTTCACGAACCATTCAGAGGCTTCTGTACGCCAAGGTGATGTGGATAAGGCTCCATACATCAACAGCAGCTCGACAATCATCTTTCAGAAAGAAAGCTACTCATACTGCATGCGTCGTTGTCTCAGGCGACAACATGTCACACTGACTCTTCACNTCAGAGGCTTCTGTACGCCAAGGTGATGTGGATAAGGCTCCATACATCAACAGCAGCTCGACAATCATCTTTCAGAAAGAAAGCTACTCATACTGCATGCGTCGTTGTCTCAGGCGACAACATGTCACACTGACTCTTCACCACATTACCTAACGTTGGTTTGTGATTGTGGTGGTCGTCCTGGTCTGTTATCGCCAGGATAGACTGAGCGCACGGTGGCCAAATATACTATATTATTAATCTCATTTGTTTTGTTGCTGAACAAATATTGTTTCTGGAAACAGAACAATTATAATTAACGTTAATTTCGGATACAAGTGAGTGTATTTTGTTCTGNTCCGTCTCTAATGACCTCGCTCTCAACGAGACATCAAGCCCTACCTGCCTAAGTGCCAGTACGTTCACGAACCATCCAGAGGCTTCTGTACGCCAAGGTGATGTGGATAAGGCTCCATACATCAACAGCAGCTCGACAATCATCTTTCAGAAAGAAAGCTACTCATACTGCATGCGTCGTTGTCTCAGGCGACAACATGTCACACTCACTCTTCACCACATTACCTAACTTTGGTTCGTGATTGTGGTTGTCGTCCTGGTCTGTTATCGCCAGGATAGACTGAGCGCACGGTGGCCAAATATACTATATTGTTAATCTCATTTGTTTTGTTGCTAAACAAATATTGTTTCTGGAAACAGAACAATTATAATTAACGTTAATTTCGGATACAAGTGAGTGTATTTTGTTCTGNAACAAATATTGTTTCTGGAAACAGAACAATTATAATTAACGTTAATTTCGGATACAAGTGAGTGTATTTTGTTCTGTACAGTTGTCCAGAGTCACATTTAAATATATAAAACTTGAAATAATTGATATTGGTTTTTGATGGATGATTGCATTTTCGTAACATTTTCTGGTCTAAACTCGTTTCAGATTTCGGCCCGAGAAAGCGAATATTTCACCCAGTAATGACTGATGTCTTCTGAGTGTGGCTACAAGGCCAGTATGCAGTCGGTGGCGGTAATAAAACACTGCGAGTGCTCTTGAAAGACAGCACTGTAGAGAACTGTATTACAATGTCATCAAGGTAATAGTAGAATTAATAACTTATATTATTTTCATATGTTGTGGCAGATAAATAATTATTAACTACGCTAAATATGTTTATTTTAACAAACAGTCCAGCCAAAGTGTACAATAATTGTATTCAACGTGGAATAGCCACTTTTTATTTAGTTGTTTTTGACATGAGCCCATAACGTCAAATGTCAGTAAAGCTAGTGTGCAGGAACAACGTAACCAAATCTGAGGACATATGACGTTCTACGCCACAGTAGGACTTGCAGAACGTCTAGTAAAAGAGGACATTAGTGCTAGTGTTTCAGGTTATCATTGATTTTGACATACCTAGTAGGTGTAGGATAATAAAATCGCTATATCAAACTATTTGGGNGTGTTTCAGGTTATCATTGATTTTGACATACCTAGTAGGTGTAGGATAATAAAATCGCTATATCAAACTATTTGGGCTTGACATTCCAATACGACTGAAAGGAATTTCTCAACATTTGTTATGTCTTACAGACAATTGCGGTTTTTTTTAGTTTTCAAATTAGGTAATTAATCTTATGATATTTTAATACATACGGGTATCCTGAATTTCCACTTGATTTCATGAAATAATTTAAAACAATATTTTCCTTTTGTCCATTGACATTTATTGACTGTGTTACTGATGACGAGCGCAGGTTTCTACTTGACAAATAGTAACGACTAAAAATATAATTAATGCTAATAATTAAATTATGTCAGATGGTCTTACCAGCGAGTCATAGCGCTTATTATAACAATGTTCGACCTGAAAACGCTTATGTATCCTATTGTGTAAGTCTTAAATTACAGCATTTTATAGGAAATTTCCTTTCTTTATGGCTTAAGTTGGGAGGTGTCTGTTCCCGTAACTGTATAAACTAAGCAAAAAGCATCATACATATACAATGATATACAAAATCCAATATAAATTTTCAATGTACTTAAAGTTTTCATTACATGTGTTATTATAAGTTGCTTAGTAAATGCACATTATTTATCTGGACATTAGAATATGAACACTGAGTTTCACATGCGAATGTCACAAGGAATTGAAAAAAAATGGAGAACTTAAGCAGGGTTTCAGAAAAGTGTGAAGTAACCGTGAATGGCCTTTACACGATTTTGACGCCTACGTTACATACAGTTACAATTTAAAATGTTACGAAAGCTCAAACGCTTATGCCCAAATATATAAATATTTTTTAGTATTTAGAAACTGGGTCAGACTCACCCAACCTACTTGTCTACTTCTGGCCAACTTGATCCGTCNAAATATTTTTTAGTATTTAGAAACTGGGTCAGACTCACCCAACCTACTTGTCTACTTCTGGCCAACTTGATCCGTCATTGAATACTTGAAGTTGCGACCACAGAGAGGTCAACTGTTTCTGCCTTCCTTGCCCTTTCTTATACTCCAAGAAACACTGCGAATAAAGTCTCCTTCGAAAGCTCCTGTATTTATAAGTGTACATACCTGCAAACATATAAGATAAACAACTTTAATAGTAACTAGAATATATATGTTTCATTACAAAATCTTTAATGTTATTTAATTGAGGATGATTTGAGATGGCATACGCACAACACAACTAAATTGCACAATGATTCAGAGATCCAACAGAACTTCTGAATATGAAAGANTGCACAATGATTCAGAGATCCTACAGAACTTCTGAATATGAAAGAGGTCCCAATTTCCGGCAAAGCCACTGAAATTCCAACCTCAGAACGAAGTGTCCCATACCGTATCGAAGAGTATCAATTTACTCACTTATATCGTAAAGCCCTAATTTTAGTCACTTCAAAAAGCACAGCTGGCTAAAACTATTGATCAATTAATTAAGTTATGTCTCAATATGCTCACTCTTGCGCTTACGTAAGAACAGTTTCCCAAAGGCTTGCGTGCACCATGCTTACTTTCAACAATATGTTGAGATTGATACTGATAGCAGGTGCTTACTTCCAACAATATGTTGAGATTGATACTGATACCTGATGCGCCATACGTTGCAAAAACCAAATATCCAAAGAAAATAACTTTGGACGTAGTACTTCTTTAATTACAGACTTTTAATGACACTGTTAAGAGCGAGTGTTAAATAAATGTATACAATTGCCCATACATTAATATTGAGTCAAAAATATCATTAATATTTTAAATTAAATGCCGGGTAAGTAATAAATATTGTTTCAATGTTTATGCACACAGTTTCATAGATTACCTCTTGTCTTGGAAATACTGAGGCCTATAAATCCTGCTTCCTTTGTTTACTGTCAGGCAAGTGAACTGTACGAATCGAGAATGGAAATGGCTACAGAAAACAGAATAGCTCTCCCGCTAATTAAAGCAATCTCTCTAACAAAGGATTCCTTTAATTAAGGCGTTGTGGCAGAATATCTCTAAAACCAAAGGTTACGGAGAATGCAAAGAATTTTATTTGCTAAATAAATACAAAATNAAGAATTTTATTTGCTAAATAAATACAAAATTTACAGAAATATGCGCAATTTCCTTCCGTGTTTTAAATCATTTTTGAGTACACACAGTTTGTCTTAATGATACCTGCATAAAACGACTCTGCGGCGTAATCACATGAATCTATATCATTAATCAAGAACGAAAGTTTGAGGAGTGTTTTTGAAAGGGCACAGCGCTCATCCCTTAAGGGGTAGAAGGCTGGAACAAAGTTTATGCAAACCACTGATCCTTCCTC